>CAIGRM010142682.1:0-12482 GCA_903798335.1 Fraxinus albicans | reverse complement strand
GGATTGAAGATCCGTGAAGGAGGTTGGGTGGCGGTGGTGAGGATGAAGCTGGTAGAGGAGAGTTGGCTGGGGGAGTCGGGCTTGCAGGTGGTGGAGAAGTTGTTGGAGTAGGAGGAGGCGCAGGCGGTGTTGATGCCGGAGGATGAACGGATGTTGTCGGAAAAGTTTTGTTGAGTTTGATAGCATCGCACAAATAATCGTAATTTTTCACGGAAAACAAATCAAATCAAATACCAAAAGATGAAAAATTTCAACATTTTCCAAGTGGAAAATTATACCAATCAAACGCATCTAATTAACATTTCTCTGGAAAACAAATTCTATACAATTATTTTCCCTGGAAATCATTTTCTTTCCACCCTTACAATCAAACACACCCTTAGATAACAATAGACAAATGTGGTCTAGAACAATAAGGAATTCCAAACAACAATGCGAGATAGTTTTATTCTCCTTGACTTTTCATTCAACGTTAATGATCTATTGGGGTCATTGTCACTGCTGATGAATATCATTATTCTTTTTGACTTTTTTTCTTCGCTCTAGCCCCACATTTGAAGTGGCAAGGACTCAACGTAAGGTGAATGCATAATGTTTGAAGTTTGAAGGAGAATTATTTTATTTGCAATTATTATTCTTAATTACTTATTTGAAATATGATATGTACTGTTTAGCATGTAATAACAAGAGGATTTGTAATGGGGTGGGTGGGGATATTAAATTAATAAAATATTGAATATCTGATTGCCCTCAGTTCAAATATTTGACTAACTGAAGTCATTTTTTTCTTCTATGTTTACCTATACAAAAGTTTCTAAATTTAAGCTACCAACCACCGAACAGTTTTAGGTTGGTGAAAGCAGAATTTCTAATTATTTTCTATTTAAATGGGTCTAATTTTGTGTCGTTTCCCGTGGTTATGTGCGTTGTGCAAGGTCCACACTTGCTGATCAATAGGAAAAATCTGTACACGAAAGCTCTCCACATCTTGTAACGAGTTATTCGGGCTTGACTCGTACTCTTAAGCAGTTGGCCATCAAACTTCGGACTAAATCAAATTAAAGGTCAAACTAAGACACGTTTATTATAATACTATCGTGATGGATCATATTAAACTTCTGTTTGGTGGAAATTCAAATTTAAATAATTTGTAGATTTTGATAAAAGTTGACGAAATGTGTGATTAAAAAGTTGTGAATTTTATAAAATNGACACGTTTATTATAATACTATCGTGATGGATCATATTAAACTTCTGTTTGGTGGAAATTCAAATTTAAATAATTTGTAGATTTTGATAAAAGTTGACGAAATGTGTGATTAAAAAGTTGTGAATTTTATAAAATATGTGATTAAATTAAGAGCTGTATGAGGCAGAAACTCGTCCCACTTACGGTTCGGAGGCCGAGCCCCACCGTTGACTTTAATTTATTTTAAAATCTTAATTTTAATTCTTACCAAAAAAAAAAAAAAGGACTAAGCTTTAAGTTGAATCAAATTAATTTAAATTTTCTATGTGAAAGAGCCTATGACATTTTTCCCATTATAAAAAAAATTACTATTTCAAAATATATATTTTTTTCCAAAACGAGGTTCAAACAAGGTCTTAGAGTACTTTAAACCGAAATTAAAATAAAGTGAAAAATACTCCATAAATTGCATGACATTATACTATATGGAAATGAATTAAACATGTCATTACCAAAATATGAAATGACTACTGCGTCGATGACTGTGAATAATATTACTTATCATTTATTCATAGTTTATTTTTATTTATTTATAAGTCAAAACAGTTTCTCAAATGTCTGCAAACTTTGTAACAGTTGTACCCTTATTTTTCTAATATAAAAATAAAAATAAAAATAAAAGTGAAATTAGAAAAAGAAAATTATTGTACTGTGGGGACCCGGGGATCAATGGCCAGATCCTCAATTATCCAATCGGATATAAAAAGTCCAAAGTACCACGGGTTAGTACTAATTTCTGAGACCCACTTGTGCACTGCCAAGTGCCCCCACATAATCATGCTACATGAACATAAAAGTTAATATAAAATTTGACACCATATCCCGTGACAATTTATTATTAAATAATTTAAAATATAGTCAACTTTTTTATCAAATTATCTACTATCATATGCAATTATATCAAACTTTGTGTCAAATTCTTCTAGCAAAACAGCTCTATTCCCACATAAAAAGATAAATCAATATATATACACTACTTGGTAGCTCCTGTTTTGCCCATGGGTTTCTCTCGTTCTAAACTATATACATTATACAATGTGAAAATTGAAATATTATTATAAACCCTTAACTTTCAAACGTAATGTTATTTAAATGCATGATTTTGATCATCAATATTGAATATTAAAATCGCACATGGACGAAAATGCTTAACAAATCATTAAATAACTTCTTCAATTCAATTAAAAAGTTGCATGCAACTTTGACATTCACAATCAACGATTTTCAGTCATATAAGAATCTAAATTCATGAATTAAAATAGGTCGGAGAATCAGAGTATCTCCAATGATGATATAAAATAGAAATTCAAATATCAAAAGTGGTCGAAAACATCTCCAATAGAGATGCAAATTTGGTTTTTTGACAGAAAATGTAAAAATCATAAGAGGCAAAAAGTGGATTAGATCTTTCAATTGGAGCATAATTTAAATTTAGATTCATTGGGATGTAAATGAGGATAAAAAAGTAATTTTGGAGATGCACAATTTACACCCAATTTTACACAATCATTGGAAATGCTCTCGGTACATTATTTTTAAAGAATTAGAACTTAATAGCTGCACTATGCGAACGGTTAAAGAACACAGTATTAATTTTCCTACAAACAATTTTGAAGGTTGGAGGCTCAACTTTTTCCTTATGCAAATACGTGTGTATATAAAGAATTGATCTATGCTTTCAGTGGGTATGATAAAAACTTCTCACTATTGATGTGACAAAGAGAACTTTAAGTATGATTCTGTTAATAACTGATTGCAGCAGAAAATTATAAGTAAAGTTCTTTTATCACGTCAATGAGAAATTTTTATTTAATCTATCGTGGACAGGAGATTAGATCTGTATATATCTATCTCTTCGTGTATATATTATATATACACTCTACCTTTGATGATTGGACTTTTTAGTGAAAGAAGAAAAATATGAAATCTTAAGTCAGTGCTCGTCTGTCTGTGTTCTTTTGTTTTACAGCTCGTGATGAGATAGAAAGTGAGCAAGGACAGAAAAAGAGAGAGAGAGATACATAATTGTGATGATATGCCACGTGGAGGGTAGAGTAGTCTATAGCCTTGAAAAATGTCTTGCCTGTCTATGAGTTGTTGTTGAGGCAACCACAGCCTTGTCCTTTATTTGGACTCACCAAGGCATCCTGTTCTTCTTTCACCAAAATTCTTCTTACCATAAGATACAGTCTAGATTTATTAATTCTGGGTTTGAGTTAATTTATGATCCTCTCTTTCTCTGACTCTACAAGAACAAACCAGACATTATAGTACAACAACTGTGTCTTTCTTTGTTTACATAAAAGGAATGAATGGTGTCATTAATCTTGAGTCAAATGATTCTGAGTTTGTCGAAGTTGATCCTACTGGAAGATATGGAAGGGTATGAATTACGATATGCCTTGTTTTTGTACAGATCTAAATTTCTTTGATGTGTTTAATGTTGTAATTTTTTTTTTGGCCTTTTCTGTTTGCAGTATAATGAAGTTCTTGGTAAAGGGGCTTCAAAAACAGTGTATGTAGTAGCTATTTTTCTGCAGTCGAACACAAATTTATTTTCTACCCGTGTTCTAATTCGTCTGGTTTTGTGACATTTTCTGGGTTTTCCAGTTACAGAGCTTTCGATGAATATGAAGGGATTGAAGTAGCCTGGAACCAGGTGAAGCTCTATGATTTTCTGCAAAGACCAGAGGATCTGGAGAGATTGTATTGTGAAATTCATCTCCTCAAGACTCTGAAACACAGGAATATTATGAAGTTCTACGCTTCCTGGGTTGATACTACCAACAGGAACATCAATTTTGTGACAGAAATGTTCACCTCTGGTACTCTCAGACAGTAAGTACTAATTGTTTCTTTCTGATTTTTTAATTTGGGTATTTGCAAATATTCACCATTAATCTAAACTAGGTATAGGCTGAAACATAAGAGGGTTAACATTAGAGCAGTGAAGAAGTGGTGTAGGCAGATCTTGATAGGACTTCACTATCTCCATACCCATGATCCACCTGTTATACATAGAGATCTCAAGTGTGATAACATTTTTATTAATGGAAACCAAGGAGAAGTAAAGATTGGTGATCTTGGCTTAGCTGCGATACTGCGGAAATCCCACGCTGCTCGTTGTGTAGGTAAACGGTTAACTTATCTCCGTAATTGATTGATTGATTGAAAATAATAGGATCGGATCATATGGTGTCGTATTGGTTCCCTCAGGAACGCCGGAGTTTATGGCTCCAGAGGTATATGCAGAGGAATACAATGAATTAGTCGATGTTTATTCATTTGGTATGTGCGTTTTGGAAATGGTGACATTTGAGTATCCCTATAGCGAATGCACTCATCCTGCTCAAATTTATAAGAAAGTGATCTCTGTAAGAGTTTATACATCGTATCATTGTCAATTTTGCCCATTGGAAACCGACCTCAGAAACTTGAGTTAACAAAATAATTTCGTTTTCTATAGGGAAAGAAACCAGATGCTCTTTACAAAGTTAGGGATCCTGAGGTGCGTCAATTTGTTGAGAAATGTTTGGCTATGGCGTCTCACAGGCTGTCTGCTAGGGAGCTTCTCGATGATCCGTTTCTCCAAATGGATGATTGTGTTTCTGATTTGAGGCTGTTTGATTCTTACGAAGATTATGATGGACCAGGTCCTATGTTAAGACAACCTCACAGTAACAGTTTTCTAGTTGAAGCATGCTCCAATTATCTTGGCTATGAACAAGAAAATGGAATAGATTGCCATTCAGTTGAATATGATGCTCATGAAATAGACCTTTTCACAAGTCATGAGGATGATCACTTGGGAAATGTGGACATTAGGGAAGACGATAACATCTTTCTGAGACTCAGAATTGCAGATCAAGAAGGTCTAGTTTAAGTTTTTCTTTATTTCATTGAAATAGTCAAAATATAATTTGTTTTCGCTTAGTTTGACTGTTGAAATGTATTTTGATCTTTTGCAGGCCGTGTTCGAAATATTTATTTCCCTTTCGACATTGAAACTGACACTTCCCTTAGTGTTGCTACGGAAATGGTTGCCGAGTTGGATATCACGGATCAAGATGTGACTAAGATAGCCGAGATGATCGACAGTGAGATTGCTTCCTTAGTACCCGAATGGAAACGGGACTATGGCATACACGAAAGTATCGATCACTCAAACAGTAATTGCTGTCAGAATTGTTCTTTGAATGGTTCTCTTGTTGAATATTTATCCACACACGACCTAGGCAAGAACCTGCAAGTTCTTCAATGTTCTAAGCATGGATGTGGTGCTATACATGGCCGTTTCGAAGAAATCACGTATCGATTTGAAGGGTCGGAACAATGTGTTACAGAAGGAGCTCCTATGGGATCAAGCCAATCGGTTGGTGTACTCTACTCTGATATATGGTCACAACACGAGGGTCCTGAATTAGTCTCAAATTTTTCCAGTGACAATCACTTTGGTAATGAACACAAAATCTTTCACGAGTCAACAAACAATAAGAACGAGAAGATCATAAGGATCGACCAGGAGGACGATAAGTCTCTTTTGGCTCAAGAAAAAGATAAAGAGAATGAAGTAAGGCACAAACTGAGGTGGCTTAAAGCCAAGTATCAAATGCAGATGAGAGAGCTTAAACTTGGAGATCAACATAAGGGGATCGTGTCAAATTCTTCAACTTTGAAGTCCAATAACGAGAAGGATAAATTGTCACCGAGCTCCTCAAGTCTGTCGCAAGAAGACAAGTGTTCGACCTCATTTTTCCCAGCTGATGCAGGAAACAAATGTGCTACCCAAAAGGTTCAGAGTTATGAATCTGCTTTTGATTCTTTTAGTCCAGTACATATGATCACTGCCAAGAATTTTTGTACTGGTACCTTGCTTTCACATCCCCTTCATAGGGCTACATCTTTACCAGTGGATGCTATATATTTCTGAAAATAATTTCTTGTGTTGAATGAGTGAATGTACATTACGAACAGGCATATTAAAAAAATAATAATATCTCAAATTAATTATTTTCTAATCCCAGAGAAAAAAAAAAAAAAAAAACTTTTTTCCACTGAGTGCATTAAATACTTGCATGTCACGCATGTAATTTCTTGTTTAACTTTTTCGCGTATAGAGATTGTAATCTTTTGTGGCTCAAATTATATGTGATTTGAAAGTTTGATTAATGGAGGAAGTCTAGATAATTTTGGTTTAAATTTTTGGATAGATAAGGGATCAAATTTCATAATAGATTGAGAGTTTGATTATGATAAGGAATTTGGAATGGATAACGAGGACTCTACTTCATCCATAACTTCAAGATTTAGCTCGTATAAATACTCCACAAGTAGCCTCTTCGTAGGCTCAAAACAACAATTTGATCAATGTTGTATTTATTAAAAACTTGAAAGAATTGTTCAGATTTAAATTAAGAGAATCAAATGTTGTAAATACAATTTTAGTTTTTTGGTATAATAAATTCTCTCTTTCTTCCGCAAAAAGTAGAACATATAAGAATAATCATCCACTTGAATTAGAACAAATTCTCTGGAAATTAAGTAGTTTTAATAACATACTTTCTGGCTGGTTGACGGGGCTTATGAAAAATAAAAAAAATTGTTATTGAGATTAAGAAACTGTTTTTGAATATGTTTGAGTAATTTTTTGAAAGTAAAAAAAGGAAGTTTTGACGAAGGTACCCTTCGTACACTCGTGACTTTACGAGTTTTTAGTTGAGCATAAATTAGAAGAAAGAGAGGTTTATTTATGCATCTTAGGCAAGTGTTTAATGAGAAAAGGACTCATCCTTGGATGGGTATCAAGGTCTCATGCTTTTCTCAAGTCCCAACTCATTAATAATGTGAAAAGGTACAACTTTTAATTTTTGACAACTATTCTTAGCATGAATTATCATGCAAAAGTTATATATAATAATGACAAAGTAGAAAAAGAAAATTATATTCCTTTTTATTATCGTTTTAAAAGGTTCTTTATTGAACAACCATCCCATGTTGAACTCAGCACCAGAAGAAAAAGCAGACGAAAAGAGTTCACCGTACAAACAATAATCATCCTTTCTTTAGACTTCTACCTAAAGCAAACATTTACAAGATATTGTATAAGCAAATATTTAAATTCTTTTTTACTTTAGAATCTCTCCGGGTTCTATTTTATTGTAAGAATGCATTTTAAAATAATAAATTGATAAAGTGTGCGTGATTAAAAAAAATTGAATTTGCTTTTAATATTATTTTATTAAAAATGTGTGGTTAAAAAAAATAATGAAAAATATATTTTGAAAATAATGAGATCAAACCTATCGGGCCCATCCACTATACTAAACGGATTAATTATTTGAATGGTCACTAAACTATATCAAATGCTACTTGAATTTAAAAACGTATTTCAATGATCACTGAACTATGCACCATGTCATCCATCTATTACTCAAGTGGGAACATCCGTTAGATTCAACAAATAGCGTCGACTTGAGTGATGATCGGTAGTACGATACATATTTCAGTGACCATTGAGATATAATTTTAAATTTAGTTATTAAGTAGTAACAATTTTAACTACCAGTGAAAATATTTTTTAATCACTCGTCGGTTTCCAGAAGTGAGCTATTTACTATTGTAGTTTCTCTTTACCGGTGAGCTGCTTTCAATCACCATTGAGTTATGCGTACGAACGGCTATGCTGCATCGGAATACATGGTTAAAGTTCTCGGCAATTTGAAATGATTCTTCTCCACTCCTTTTGCAGTTGAAAAAGAAAATTAAATTTTTTTTTCCCCAAATTTAGATATACTAAAATCCTCACTGATGAACTGGTTATTTGACGGAAAAGTGTGACGTATATAGCTGGGTTTATACTTACTATCTGGACGTGTTTGCACTTATATTAGGGATATATACTAGTGACACACGAATGCTGAGTGACTAATAGCACAGTAGTTATTGGTGAAATATTCTCATTCTTTTTATTAATGCCTCTGCTTTTTTTCTGAATTTTGTTGCTTGTATGTACTTCTAATTTACATTGAATATGGTGACATGTTCGATACGTGGAAATCGACAGAACTAAATAAATAATGGTGAGATGTTGTGATCGTATCATAACGGGACACATACAGGTCGGAGATTGTTCTCGCGGCTGGCAAACGAATATGGGCTCGACTGATCTGACAGCGACTTTGGAAATGGCCAAAACTATGAGCTGAATGTTTCAACATATCAAATATTGTGCATCCTGATGCTGTTTAAATTGTCTTCGCTATAAGGAGATAGAGAAGGATACTAAAATTCCCTCTTCTGATTCGAAAAGGTGTCTACAGTCAGCTTGTGTTAAAGGGAAAAATATTACAAGCAAAGATATTGGAGAGCAATATGCTAAAGGTGAAGATGATTGGACCTGTAGCTGCACAGATGGAACCTCAAGCCTCAAAGTCAAGAGACAAGACAGAGGGTGGAGGAGGCCAGGAAGCCTCAGATTGAGGCTGAAATAGTAAGAGTAATGAAATCTATGAGACGTTTGGACCACAACAATGTCATTACTATTTTTAGTTGAGCTTCGGCAATGAAACTACAACTGTTTCATTAAGGTTTTTATTTCTGCAAGCTTGGTCAATAAATTTCTAAGTATAGCTTCTCTGCATTGGCCACCGGGCTAATCGACACACACACACACACAAGGTAGCTTTTGTTCTTCGAAAATTTTCTTTAACCCGAGTCCCATTTTTTCCTGGTCTTGGGTCAATAGATAACAATTCTTTCACGAAGCACTCTCACAGACATTCTCTGTTGAGGTGGAAAAGCAATTCTTATAGTTACCACTATCTTTATATTGATTTCAAAGATATCACCCAGTCATGTGTAACCTTATTTTATTTTATTTTTTTTTATCTTACAAACTATGGCTTCATATAATTTTGCCAGATTCACAACTTAGAACAAGGACAGGTTGAAGATAATTGAGTGGGAGTATCTGCATGGCTGCTAATCTAGTTCTTGAAGAGGGAAGAAGATAGTGTTAGGTTTTTAGTATTGGCTATTCTGTAGACAAAATGACTGATTTGTAACGTGTTGTAAAGTCAAGGACCTAGGGTGTAATTTGTATAAATTGGGTTATGAGGTCTAGGGTTCGAGTTTGAAAAGAGGAGAAACATAGAGCAACATTTTCGCTAGCTTATCGACTAGATGCTGCTCGAGCGACAAAAATAGAATGCATGTCGCTCGACTGTCCCTGAGCTCACGCTCGAGCGACAGTGTGTCGCCCGCCTGTCGCTAGCTTATCGCCTGAGCGACAGGTCGATCAGAAAAATCCTAGTTTGTGTTTTCAAATAGATTTTTCCTACCAATTCAATCCTATTACCCTTTCATATAAATATCCAAGCATGTACACAAAAGTTGGGTGGTTGGTCATTGTGCTTCTTCTCTATAACATATTCAAAAGCCTATTCATTCATACATTGAATTCATCCTAACACTCTTGATTTTATGCAACCACATGTTGGAGAAAACATCAAATTGAAGAATTCAAAAACACATACTTCCTTGACACTTTGAGGAAGGTACTTTCTCGATTGGACTTCAGAAGTTTCTGGACGTTGAGAGAGGTTGGACTACAAGCACAAGAAGAAGAACAAGAATATATGATTCCTAAATATACACTTGGAAGAGACGTGTGTAGATGATTGTGAGTCTGAAGTTTACAGCAGATTTTGGAAGCTATATGAGATAGATCGGGAGATCTACCAGGTTGGCTAGATAGTATCTACGGTAGCAGATCGTGAGTATGGAGAAACAACAGATCTTGGAGTGTGGAAGTAGATCAGGACATATGGCAGGTTGGCTAGACAGTATCTACGGTAGCAGATCGCAAGGCTGGAATGAGCAGCAGATCTTGGAGTTACAGGGTTTACAGCAGCTAGTGGAACTAGTTTGGAATTGAACTGTAACCCACATTGTTTATAGTGGAGATAACTGGCTTGGTCCCGAAATTTTTACCCAGTTGGGATTTCTTCGTCATCATATTGGTGTTCATTATTTATTGCTTTCTTTATTATTACGGTATTCAAACATAGGATAATTGACTTGTATGATTAACCATCTAGAAACAATTAAAAGTGACTTGTTATTTGATTGATTAATTCCGCAGGTAGGGTCAAAATTAAAAACGGATAATTAATAACCATTTGTTAACTTAGTAGCCTGTAATTTGGTAAACTATGAACTTTCAATTGGCATCAGAGCCTTAATTCGTTCCTTGACCTATATTATCTAGATGAGTAGTCCATTATCTGTCCCGCCTTATTTTTGATGACAGTAATTATGCCTACTGGAAGGTTAGGATGAAAGACTTTTTGAAATCTATGGATAAGCTCAAATGGCTGACTGTTGAAAATGGTTGGGTTGCACCTAGTTCTACGGTTACTAATGAAGCAATCTTCACTCCCATTGCTAATTAGACTAGGAAGAACTTAGATGAATGTGACTGGAATAGCAAATCCTTACATGCTCTAATTATGTCAGTGTCCCCTGAAGAATTTAGAAGAGTATCTATGTGTGAGGTTGCTAAAGATGTTTGGGATATTCTACAGACCACACATGAGGGAACTCAGACTGTAAAAAATTTTAAGTTGTAGATGTTGGCCACAAGGTTTGAAGAGATTATGATGAAAGAGGATGATATATTTGATGAATTCTATGCGAGCTTAAATGACATAGTTAATTCTAGTTTCAACTTAGGTGAGAAAATTCCCGAGTCTAAAATTGTTAGAAAAATTCTTAGATCCTTAATTGAGCGATTTAGGCCTAAAATATCTGCTATTGAGGAGAATAAGGATATAGATTCCATTAAGGTAGATGAGTTAGTTGGATCCTTCCAAACTTATGCGCTGACGTTAGCTAAACCGACAAATGATAAGTCTTTGGCCTTAAACACTGTGAGGAATAGTCATAGAGAGTCCTCAGATTCAAATTCTTCCAATGATGAGGAGTTAGCTCACCTTGCTAAGAAATTCTGAAAAATATTTAGGAATAATTAGAAACCTAAAGAGCGACATAGAAGTGGTCCAAGTGAGTCTAGGAAGAGTTCTAAATCTGTGAGATGTCATAATTGTTGAGGTTTTGGCCACGTTAGGAGTGAGTGCCCTAGTAGTAGGAGAAATTCAGATAAGGTTATGAATGCTACTTTCATTGATAACGAGTCTAACTCGGACAATCAGAGTGAAAAATCCACTCACGAGGAAAGTGCAAAGTATATTGTCTTTACTACTAGAATTAGGAATGGATATGATAAGGGGAGTGAGAAGGTCGAGAACGTAAGTAGTAGTGAGGATTCTGATGAAGAGTCTGTGAGTGAGGAAGATATCCAAGAGGCTTATGATAAGATGTATTAAGAGAGTCTTAAGATTCTTACTAAAAACAAAGTCTTGAGTGTGAAAAATAAGGAACTTGAATTGGAAAATGAGAAGTTAGTAGTGCACATTAAGAAATCTATCTCAATCCTGAGTGAAGTGAAACCCATGAATGAAACCTTAGAGACTCATGCTAAGAACCTCACCAGTGAGCTTGAGAAGTCCTCTAAGAGAGTCAGGGAATTGACCACTGAGAAAGATACCTTAGACATATAGGTTAAAAATCTTCCGAGCGATCTAGAATATTCTAAGTTTCAACTGCTTGTCTTATCTAGTGGTTCTGAAAAGTTATAGACAACATTTTAGGAATGGGCAAGACTTTTGGAAATAAGGGAGGTCTAAGTTTCAAGGAAAACAGTGTTAGTACTTCTAAGATCACATTTGTCATTGCTATTGACTAGCCTAAGCACGTGCCTAACCCCGATCTTAAAGGATTTGTTAGACAGAGGCCTACTAGACAGCGTAGGACCCGTCAACCTAGGAATAGACATGAACGTCCACGTAACATTGGTTATAGGTTTATCCCTATATGTTTTCACTGCGGTGAGTTAGGACACATAAAGTCTAGGTGTCATCATTTTCTGAACATAAATAGAAACAAGATCTTAAATAGAAATAAGAATTAGGAGTTTGTTGGTTAGATTGACTTCCTTACTAATCAGGTAAGTAAGTCGACCAAGTTAATGATACAGATGATCGAAAATATTCCTATCAATAGGCAAGTTTGGGTAACGAAAGTGACATGAAAAATTGTGAAATAGACCACAGGGCTGTTAAATGTAAGAACATTTGCATACCTAACTGATTATGTATTTTTGGTGCATACTCGT
>CAIGRM010142673.1:0-11949 GCA_903798335.1 Fraxinus albicans | reverse complement strand
ATATCGTGAATTTAGGAATCAAATATCTTTACATAGAGTACTAAATATTTGATCTTGATCTCATAATCATTGATTCGCAAAAAATAAATAAATAAATTGGAAACTCGAAATTCGGTGATTTTGTTCGATATACAATAATCCAAAAACAACCAGCTATAAAGTCTAAATAGGAAAACCTATGTAGGAAAAAAATCCTAAACTATTTTAAAGAGGTAAATGCCCCTAATTAATTAAAGACGTAAGTAATAAGAATAAAAGCAAAGGAAATAAATATGCCCTTGTTTGGTACCCATTATTTTCAAAATATATTTTTATCTCTTATTTTTAATCACGTATTGTTCAAAAATAATATTATATGTAAATTCAAAAAAAATTCTTATTTTTTAGCCACACATTTTCCAACAAAATACTATTCCAAAATGTATTTTGGACAAAAAAAAAAATGGGGCTCGGAAAGGCTCATAAAAGGATTGGTTTTTGGTTCCATCATTCTTCTCTACCTGAAGAATATTCGCCCTCAAATCTTGTATGGTGTCTTCATCAAATTCCTCATCACAAGGAAAATCCATTTGATAAACGCAGCGAAAGTGAGAACAAATTAAGAACACCCTGGAAACTAATTGATTTACACCATGAAATTCAGCACAATTGGCTGCTTATGTCAAATTGCATATTGGGCATTATTTACGAAAGCAGGTTGTCTTCTACATGTGGACTGGTAGTAGGCCCATGAAATCCAACTACTATGCTTAGTTGGTTCTTATATTCAAGTGATGGGTAGATATGACAAAAAATTCGTTAAGCCCAATACTCACGGGGTGGGAATTACTTGCCTAATAGTGTAAATCGGACGGGAATCGTTGCCTCGAAACGAGCACACATAACATGAATTTCAAATTTGAATTTTTTATTAAATAAAAAGAAAAACAAATCATCATCATTTATAAACAGAACATGGGTTATTATTAACAAATTGGAAAAAAAAGTAATGATTTTCACCAACTAAATGGAACGATAAATCAAGTAGAGAACTTGCCCTGCCCCAGAATGAGGTGGGGGATTGGAATGGTTGTCCCGATCCCTACCCACCCCATTGGCATTCCTACTAATGGGTAGGCAATACCCAAATTAATTGCACCACAACTTGCTGACTATTGAGCCAAATTGTGGCCTTTGACAAGCCTAATCCACACAGTTCTCAATTCTCCCTCCACTAAATCGTAGAAAAGAAATGATATTCATTCCCAGTGGGGATACATCCCCAGTCTATTGGCGTTAATGTGGCATTAAATGATATGTGAAATTAAATAAGTCATTTAATTTCACATATCTTTTAACCAATCATTTACATCCACATAGATTGGGGATGCATCCCCACTGGGAATTAATAGCATTTTTCATCGTAGAATGTCAATATGCATATTTTCAATCACAAACTCAATTCTATCTTGATAGCGGCAGCCAAATTACAACTTAGGTTAACCTCGATTTTGTTGGATAACTTTTTGGATATCTCAACGTCAGGCCCCTCATCAAAAATCGCATGGCCGTCATAGCTGTCATCATCCAAATCCAAAAATTCTTTCATATACGGATTTAAACGGGCAAGAAAAGTTTCGTCCAATATAGAACTTTCGTCATTGAATTTCATGAATCATCTCTAATGAAATTTCAAAAACAAAACTTATGTCATTGGATTTTACGAATAAGAACTCGTCTCTATCAAGAACATGATTATGATCGATGTAAACTAATGTAACATGAATTGTGAAATAAGAGACGAGCACAAGAACAAGCCTAAAAATGGATTCACAAGATTACAATGAATTTAGGAATCAAATATTCGTTAGTTTTTTGCAAAGAAAACCAGATATTTGATCTTGATCTTAAAATCGTTGATTGACTCACGAATACCAATATGGATCGAAAAGAATTGGAAACTCCAAATTCAATAATTTTATTCAATAAACAACCATCTTACAACAACGAGCTACAAAGTATTTAAATAGTGTACGAAAAGAAAAACTATTTTTTAAAGACATATATGCCCCTAATTAGTTAAGATATAAGTAATAAAAATAAAAGGAAAAGGAAAGGAAATAAATTATAAAAGGGTTGGTCTTTGGCTCCATCGCTATCCAAGTTTAGCGGGAAACAGAAATTATAATATAACTATACAATAAGAAAATGTCTCATCCCTGTGGATATATTATCTTGTGTTCATTGATCATTTCAACCAGAGGTTCCTGAAACTTGTCCATGACGGGTGAATGGAGTTATTAATGACGATATCATGTGTTGGTATCTTTTATTCAGAATTAGGGTTCCACTAGAAGGTAATGTAATGGATAAAATAAACATATCGATCAAGAGTTTCGCTGTTTCGACGACAAATACTTAAATCAACATCGAAATAAATGGGAAAATACAATATGTAGAAGTTTTTATTCACCAAATTTTATACATAGCAAATGGATAAACAACTACAAAACATTTAAAAATCAATGAATCCATGGATCAAGGGAAATTAAGGAAAATAAATCATTTTGATGTGGAAAATACTCTAGTTAAGGCATCTGTTATTTTGGCAGAAAGCTCAGATTGTAGCATTCATCTTGATTCGTGGAATATTATATAGTTAGCACCTTCAATCAAGCTAGACCGAAAATGAGACACATCATATTTTTTTTATTCAAAATATCACCGTGCACATGTGCAATCCCAACCTGGAGTTTATAAATTCTTTCTTGATATTTATAAAATGTACTTTGTTCTCAATTTCACCTTGTCTTATATTTCGAGACAATCAAATATTCAGAAACAACCAAGTTCCAATAAAATCATAACCCCCCTATTTAAAAAAATAAATAAAAATAGTAACTAGTGTTTTTTTCTTTAAAAACTTCTGTCATTCATGAAACTATTAATTAGAATAAACCCCTGCTAGACATCAAATAATAAAAAACTAAGAATTGAACAATAAATATCAGACTATAATTGTTGTAAACAAAGCCGATACCGGAATAGATCTGATACGGCTTTGTTATGAAAATCAAATATCGGATTGAGATGTTGAAGTTATATGACACAATAATGAAGTATTTGATCAAGAACAAAAGAATAAAAGAAGACAAGAATATGGCGGGGGAATTAAGAGATTTTATTGACTCAATAATAATGGAGAAGAGAAAAAATTACAATGGATCATATAATTCTAATAATTCATTTTCTCGCGTTACAAAATTGTATAGAATAACCTAATATTTATAGGGAACATGTAAGAGGACGTTCAATCCCTCCTAATAGAGTTGTTGATGAAATAGGATGCCAAAAAAATTGAGTCCAAAATAAAATAGGAGAGAAAAAACCAAAAAATGGAACAGATGTAGTGGCACCTAGGCGCTACACCCCCCATAAATTTTCAAAATGCCTCTAATTATGTTCTCAATTCCAAACTCTTCTTTAAATCCAATATCAATTTTCAACTTCTAATGGGCATCCAAAATAGAACATCAATTTGATATAAAATTTCAATAGCATTCCAAATTTGAATTCTTCATGATTTGCACTTCAATAAGAATTCTTCAATACTTCAACAAAGAAATTCGGGTCATACCCAAATTCTAACAATAATATTAAGTCCCAATTTGTTTTGGATAAAAATAATCTTTTGTTGATTTAGATAGTTGATGAAATGAATATATAATTGGAAAATTGACAAAAGTTGTGGGTCTATATAGCGTGTGGTTAAAAACGAGTTTCGAAAAAAATAAGTTTTCAAAAATTGGGAACCAACATGGCTAAATTAAGCTCTTTTTAGGTTTAGCTAAAAATCAATTTTTTAATAAATTTTAATAAAAGTTGATGAAATGTATTTTTGAAAATTAATAAAAGTTGTGAAATCTTCACAGAAAAGGGGCTCGCCATAACAATCTCCACTGGGAACACTGTCCACACAGTTAGGATTGTGACTAACTCCACTGTCGTGACGGCCTCGCCTATCCACAACACACACTACTATCACCACCTTGTGTCTCTCGTTCATTGCCATAAAGGTCACCCACTCTGGCCACCTGTTGCTCCAAAGTCTCTAAATTGTTGATGAATTGTTGATGAATTTGTATAAGTTCATCCTGATAGTCCCCATTAATCTTATAACGCCATGCTATCTAGCATGTCCTCAGCAATCCATCATCAAGAATGTAGACCGTTCTTTGATAACTATCGGAGATTTTGTAAATTGTAAGAGGTCATTTTAGTCATTTTCATTTCTTTCATTTTCTATATAGATTGTATAGCTTCAATTTGTTTAATTCAATTTTGGGATCAACAGAATTTCCCTTCATTTTTTGCCTTCTTCTCCATTTCTCTCTCTTTCATTTTTCACATGGTATTAGAGCAGTGAAGCTTTGCTGCGATGGCATCACAAGGATCTTCAATTGGAAATTTGATTGGAGATGAAGCTAATTTAGTTACCAGTCGACTGATAACGGATCCAAGCAGTCCCTATTATCTGCATTATGGTGATAACACTGGTATGCAGCTCATATCAATGATCCTTACAGAGTACAATTGTGCGACAAGGAGTCGAGCTATTGTTATGGCTCTCAATGTGAAGAATAAAGAAGGATTCATTGATGGAACTATAACTGAACCGAGCGCTGATGATCTGATGTATAGCGCTTGGAGGAGATGCAATCTTATAGTCTCATCGTGGATCATTAATTCCATTCCCAATGAGTTCTATCCAAGTGTAATGTACAAGGATTCAGTAAGAGAGATATAGATTGAATTGAAGGATCGTTAAAGTCAAGGTAATGGTTCTAAGATTTATGAATTGAAGAAGCAAATCTCCACCATTTCACAGGAAAATAGCTTAGTTAATTTCTACTTCAATCGATTCAAAGGATTGTTGAGGGAGCTAGATAACTATAGACCGAATATCAGCGGATCTGATTACAAGCAGAAAGATCAAGTTATGCAATTCTTAATGAGGCTAGATGAACATTATTCTGCAGCTAGAAGTCAGATCCTATTGATGGATCATCTTCTTCCACTTAACAAGGTTTTTGCGCTTATTTTGCAAGATGAAAAACAAAAGGAAGTTGTTACTGAAAGGTAACAAAGCTTTGAGGCACCTGCATTTGCTAATAATGTTGTACAATGATCTAATAGAACTCAGAAAAATGTTAGATTCATTCAGAATCAGAGAAAGGAAAGGCCTATTTGTAGTTATTGTGGGATGCTTAGACACGTTAAAGCAAAATGCCACAAGCTTGTTGGATATCCCCCTGGATGTCATTTTGCTAAAAGCAAAACTGTTGTTGCTAATGTTGTTGGACAATCTTCTGAAGGTAATCAGCCTGGTATTATGGAATCCCTCTCGAACCTCACTATTACTCCATATCAGTGTAAGCAAGTTCTGGCAATGTTGATGCCTCAACTAAAGGGTCAAATGTCTGATGCTACTCAAACACAGACACAATCATAGCCTCAGGACATATTATCCACTGGTTATTCTGTGCCGATGCCCTTTCCTTTTCAGGTAATCACTTTCATTCTAATACTAAACTAGGCGCAACAAAAATAGATTATGGATACTGGTGCTTCAGAGCATATGATATGTTCTATTTAGCATCTAACCATGATATCTCATAAAGTTAAAGCAAATGTTAAGTTGCCTAATGGAGACATTGTTGAAGCTACACATATTGGAACAGTCAAATTGTCCGATACATTGGTTTTAACAGAAGTGTTGGTAGTGCCTTGCTTCAAATTCAATTTGATTTCAACTAGTAGATTGACTCTTAAGCATAATTTCTTCTTGATATTTTTGCATCAATATTATTTTGTCCAGGATCTTTTAACATGGAGAACGATTGGAGTGGGCAAACTTAAAGATGGACCGTGTGCTTTCCAAAATCCTGCTCAGTAACTTCATGACAAACCTCATTCAAATGCCTTCATTTTGATTTTCAGCCCACCGCTATTTTTGATAATAACATTTCTGCTTTTCCTAATTCTAATTGCAAGTATGATCTCAGTCTATTATGTAAATAAAGTGAAACATTCTGCTTGTAATTCCATAAGCAATTTCAATGTAAAGACTGATATAGACCTATGGCATTGTCGCATGGGACATTTCCCTATTTCTAAATTATCTGTTTTACATTATTTGGTTCCTACCATTACATTCAATAAATAATTACATTACTCTATTTTTCCGACAGCCAAACAACACAAGCTACCTTTTCCTGTTAGTGAAACTAGAGCCTCCAAAAGATTTGATATAATCCATTATGACATATGGGGACCATATCCAGTCTCCTCATTGGATGGCTCTAGATACTTCTTAACCATTGTTGATGATCATACTAGAATGACTTGGACTTACCTAATGTGAGAAAAATCTCAAGCTAATCCATCATTCACTCCTTCTATCATATGATTCAAACTCAGTTGACTGCAAAATAAAAGTTCTCATGTCTGATAATGGATCTGAATTCCATATGAGTAATTTTTTTCAGTCTTATGAAATTCTTCACCAACTCAACTGTGTTGAAACACCTCAGCAAAACAGAGTGGTGGAGAGAAAACACCAATACCTTCTAAATGTAGCTAGAGCTATCAAGTTCCGAGCCAATTTACCTCACAAGTTTTGGGGAGAAACCATCCTTGCAGCAACACATTTAATCAACAAAACTCCTACTCTTGTCCTTCAGAATAAGACACATTATGAAACGCTTCATCAAACAGCACCATCATATTCTCATCTCAAGTTATTTGGATGCCTTTATTATGCATCAAGTCTCAAAAGAAATCGTACCAAATTTAATCCTAGAGCTGTACCATGTATCTTTATTGGTTACCCATATGGCATGAAAGCTTTTAAAGTGTATAATTTGCTTAACCACTCTGTCTTTGCTTCTAGAGATGTTAAATTTCATGAGAATATTTTTCCATTTCATCAACCCAAATTCCTTGCCTCTTTGTCAAAATTTGATGTCTGCTTACCCTTTGATTCATCTCTTTTCCCAGTACAAAGTGATTATTTCAATCTCTGCAGATGTTAACTCTCATATCAGTTCTATTCCAAATTCTTCTGATTCTCCTCAAATAGATACTCATGAGCCGACTTCAATACTTATCCTCACTCCAACTCCTGGTGTATCCATCAGACAATCTAACAGACCTAAAAGAGCCCAGTCTATCTTCAAGATTATCACTGCGGTCTTGCATCTCAAGTGCCTACTTTACAATCAAAATCCATGGTGAAAGGTCAACTAGCTGGCAAAAAATATCCTATAGCTGAGTATCTAGATTATGGAAAATTACTCCCTGCCTACAAGAGATATTTATTTACTTTATCTACTATGTACGAGCCTAGATCATATGAAGAGGCTTCTAAGTATCCAGAATGGTGTACAGCCATGGAGAATGAGTATCAGGCATTAGTTTCAAACAACACTTGGACTATGACTCCTCTCCTTGCACATAAAAGGCATGTGGCTTGCAAATGGGTTTTCAAAGTTAAACTAAATTCTGATGGAATTGAGGAAATGAAGAAAGCCAGACTTATTGCAAAAGGATTCACACAATAAGCTGGACTTGATTATGTAGAAACCTTCTCCCATGTAGCTAAGCTGGTAACTGTGAAGACTTTGTTAGCTGTTACCGCTCATCATTGTTGGCATCTCCATCAATTAGACATCAATAACGCTTTTCTCCATGGTGAACTTGATGAGGAGGTTTATATGTGGATGCCTAAGGGTTATGAGCAGCAGGGAGTGTGGGGAACAACTTACCACAGGTTAAATAAGTTCATTTATGGACTTAAACAGGCGTCTCGGCAGTGGAACACTAAACTCACTTCATACATTGTTTCACAAGGATTTAGACAGTCAAAATTTGATTATTCTTTGTTCAGCAAACAAGAAAAAGGATCATTCACTGCTTTACTTATCTATGTGGATGATATTATCATAGGAGGAAATGTCTTAAAATCCATTGAGCAATTCAAGAAAGAATTGAATGAGCAATTCAAATTAAAATATTTGGGAATTTTGAAGTATTTTCTGGGGCTTGAGATAGCCAGAACATCAAGAGGGATATCAATTAATCAAAGGAAATATGCCTTAGACGTGTTGACAGATGCAGGATACCCTGGTGCCAAGCCTACCAAGTTTCCTTTACCATAGAATTTGAAGCTTACCATAGAATTTGAAGCTAAGTAAGGATCAAGGAGAACTGGTTGAAGATGCCAGTGCGTATAGGAGATTGATAGGAAGAATCATACACTTGACTATAACCAGACCAGATTTATCGTATGATGTACAGGTACTTAGTCAATTTCTTCAATCACCAAAGCAGCCACATCTGGAAGCTGCTCATCATGTACTAAGGTATTTGAAGGCTATACCAGCACAGGGATTGCTATTCGAAAGCAAATCAAACCTGGTTCTTAGGGGCTTTTGTGATGCTAATTGGGCAGCCTGCACAGACACCAAAAGATCAGTCACTGGTTACTGCATTTTTCTGGGGAATTCATTGGTGTCATGGAGATCAAAGAAGTAGCATATTATGTATAGATCCTCAGTACAAGCAGAATATAGGTCCATGGCTGCAGCCGTTTGTGAATTAAGCTGGTTGAAAGGCATTCTTATAGATCTTGGTATCAAACATGATAGAACAGCTCTGTTATTCTGTAATAGTCAATCAACCATTCATATTGCTAGCAGGCCGATTTTCCATGAAAGAACCAAACATATAGAGATTAATTGCCACCTTGTGAAAGATAAGGTTCAAGCTGGAGATGTTAAAATGCTACACGTTAACTCTAAAAACTAGCTAGCAAATATATTGACAAAGCCATTAGGATGAATTCGGTTTAAATGGTTGGTCATCAAGATGGGAGTTTTGAATATACATTATTTTAGTCATTTTCATTTCTTTCATTTTCTATATATATTGTATAGCTCTAGTTCATTTAATTCAATTTTCGGATCAACAGAATTTCCCTCCATTTTTTGCCTTCTTCTCCATCTCTCTCTCTTTCATTTTTCACAATAACAACTAATGCAGCATAAGTGTCGAACTCAAGAATAACATCTTAATGAATTTCCTTTCACTCAATAGAAATTTTTGAAAGGAGATCGTATTTTTGGAGCACATACATAGAGTACGTAACAATAACATTAGAAACTTTATTTAAGATAAGATTATATTTACAAATATTATCTTTAAAGCACAGCAAATTTAGGGAACGATATTTTTAGGAGATTTAATTTCTTTCACATATATTTATACGTTTTTATATTTTTAAACATTTCTTTCCCAATTACTCGTACGTTTTTATTTTTATTTTTTAATAATATATCAACAAATTTTGCGGTAGATTTTGTGACAAAATATATTTCTATCACATAATTCTTTACCCAGCCACAACTATTGATAATGTTTTTAAATTTTTAAATTAATAACACAGTAAATTCAGTGCAACTATTTATGTTGACGTTCGATATTTTCCAACAGTGATGCTAATCTTCAAAATCACATCTTGTATACAAAACACTAACTAATTAAATCCAAAAATCGGTGGTTGTTGGAATTTGGGTGTGACCTAAGTGTTTGAAGTATTGAAAAATTTGAATTGAAATGCACGTCAAAAAGAATTAAATTTGGAATGTTATTGGAGTCCTATGTCAAGTTGAAATTCTATTTTGGAAGCTCATTGGGAGTTGAAAATTGATATTAGACTTGAAAAAGAATTTGGACGGAGAAAACAATTTTAAAAAAAATCGGCGAACGCCCTGCAGCCGATCTATTCCGATTTTTCGCGTTGTTCTTCTCCTACTTCGTTTTGGACTCGATTTTTTGGCATTCTACTTCATCAACAACTCTACTAAGAGGGTTTGGACGTCTCCTACATGTTCTTTATAAATACTAGATTCTTCTATACAATTTTAAAAGTGTGAGAAAATAAATTACTAGAATTATAGGATCCATTGTAATTTTCTCTCTTTTTCATTATTCTTGAGCCAATAAAATCTCTTAATTTCTCTATCATATTTTTATCTTTGTTATTATTTTTTTGATCAAATACCTTATTATTTTTTATATAACTTCAATATCTCAATCCAATAGTTTGTTTCACAACAAGTGGTACTAGAGCCTAGGTCCAGCAATTTCGCAAAAGTGTAGGGTTTGATTTGTTCGAAGTTTTTTGTTCGTCATGGTTTCCATGAAGTATGACATTCGGCTTTTAGATCGGAGCACTGGATTTTCGCTATAGCAGGTTAAGATGCGTACAGTACTCACACAGCTAGATTTGGATGATGCATTGTTGGGAATTGACAAGATATCAACAACTCTGGCCCGCGGAGGATAAATTACGGAAGGATAAGAAGGCATTTTCTCACATTTTTCTTCATCTATCGAATACAATTCTTTAGGACTTTTGAAGGAGAATTCAGCAATTACTTTATGGCTGAAGTTGGAGTAATTGTGCATGACTAAAAATTTGACAAGCAAGTTGAACCTCAAGTAGAGTTATACTCTAATCGAATGGTAGAAGGAGGATCATTGGAAGATCACCAACTGTATCTAAAGAGATCGTCCCTGATTTGAAAACTTTGGAAGTAGAGTATGATGAAGAAGATTTAGCCTTGATCCTATTGTGTTCGTTGTCAACTTCGTTTTCTTCATTTAGAGACACGATCTTGTATAATCGTGATACTCTCACCATAGAGGAGGTGTATGATGCTTTGTATTCAAAAGAAAAGATGAAACATCTGGTTTCTAGGGCTAGGGATGAAGAAGGCCTGGTTGCTCATGGTGATTTTGGAAGGGGCAAATCGAAATCTAAGTTCAGTACTCAGATTTGTAACTACTACAAGAAGAATGGGCACTTGAAGAAGGATTGCTATAAATTGCAAAATAAAGAAAAGATGGCTCCAAATAGATATTTAGATACTTCAGGCGAAGCAGACCTCACGGAGAACATTGTAAGTGATAGAGATCTCTTAGCTGACATTGAGTCTAAACCAGAAGATGATTGGATTCTTGATTCAGAAGATGATTGAATTCTTGATTCAGCATGTATGTTTCGTATGTGTCATAATAAGTTGTTTACTACATATGAAACTGTTTCCGTGTCGTAGTTAAGGGAAACAACACACTTTGTCGGGTTGCTGGAATTGATACGGTCAGATTGAAGCCTTTTGATGGAACAAATAGAACACTTGGCCACGTTCGACATGTTCCGGATTTGAATAAAAATCTCAACTCGTTGTCTATCCTTGATTTAAATAATTATAAGTTCTTTGGTGGAGGTGGACGTGGACGTGGAGGTGGAGTTTTGAATGTTTGTAAGTGTGCCCAGGTTATATAGGAGGGATGGAAATGTCTAAGTTATACATTTTGTAGGGTCGTGCAGAATCTAGAAAAGCCAATCAGCACAGGTTCAGTACCGTAGTGGACATTCAGTTTGGTACAATACCTTTAGGAGCCCGTAAAGGATCGGATTTGAAAAATACTGTTCAGTGGAGTTTAGAATATATGGATGATGCAGCTTTGCCACCATCACCTGCGGTACCATTGTATTCAATTGTCAGGGATGGACCTAGTGGAAAGGGGTATGTGGATGCTGATTTTGTTGAGCATGCTCTAAGTGGAGTAGAAGTGTACAATCTAGCAAGGGACCTTCTTTAAAAGCATTTGGGTTTGATTCTGGTAAATTATAAAATTATTATGATTTTTTGGGAATTTGAGATAATTCTACAAGAGTGGTGTTTGGGTTCATTGGAAAATGTGGAGTATTGTGTTTTATTGGAGAAATTAATTTTTTTAGTTATTGTTGAAAAGGTCGGTTCATTCCTTGGTGGAATTCGTGTCAAGGTAGAGATTGTTGAAGTTTGGGTGTGATCTGAATTCCTTTGTTGAAGTATTTGA
>CAIGRM010142666.1:0-11498 GCA_903798335.1 Fraxinus albicans | reverse complement strand
ACTTCCGAGTGATTTGCAACGGATGAAGATTTGAGTCCTTTGAATGATTGAGAAAATTTATACATGAAAAACTCAAGAAACAAAGTTTGTTAGAAATACAAGAGTGTTTGTTATAATCAAAACAAGAGAAGTTATATTGAATCATAGGTCAGCAGAATCATTTGACAAATGTGAATTATGTCTACTAGGCAAGATGACCAAATTTGTTTTTACTGAAAAATGAGAAAGAGTTGCACAATTACTGGGCATAATACATACTGACATATGTGGATCCATGTTAATTACTGCTAGATGAGGTCTCTTTTATTTCATCACATTTGCTGATAACTTTTCAGAAATAGTTATATATATTTGATGAAATTCAAACATGAAACTCTTGAAAAACTCAAAGAATTCAAGTTAGAAGTAGAAAAACAATTAGGTGAAGTTATTTTCACACTAAGATTTACTCAAGGTGAAGAATATCTTAAAAGTGAATTTTTAGATTATCCATAAGAAAATAGGATTATCTCGTAGTGGACTCCGCTACATATACCGCAACATAATGGTGCATTTGAAATGAGGAATCGCATACTGTTAAATATGTGAGATCAATGATTAGCCATTCAAATAGTCCAAAATCGTTTTGGGATAATGCACTGATTTTCGCGTGCCACATATTAAATCGTGTCCCATATAAGTTAGTTGACAAAAGTCTATACGAGTTATGAAAACATTGACAAGGCAGAATGCTCAACTTGTCTCATATCAAAGTTTGGGACTGTGAAAGTTATGTAAAGAGCACTGAATCAGATAAACTTTAATGTAAATCTGATAAATACATATTTGTAAGATATTCAAAGGAGACAATTGGATATCAATTCGAGAATCCCATTGAAAAGAAAGTGTTCATCTCAAGATATGTCGTAATCCTAGAGAAAGAATTCATTCTAGAAAAGGACAATTGGAGTTTGTAAGTGTTATGCACTAAATTCAATCGATTTAGATTGTAAACACTTTAAATATAATTAATGCATTTTATTTATGATGCTATCTATTATTTATTTGAATTACTATTCTAATAAATTGTACTACATAGAGTGCGTAGATTCAAGTCCTAGTAACTTATTAATCACAAGGAGTTGTGATAGTGTAAAATAAATTACACATGACTGAATCTTAAATTATTCATGATCATAAATAATGACGAAATACGGATATCGTTATTACAAATAAGAAAATCACGTATGACATTTCTCACTTTTCAAGTGAGTGGCTGACCTCACAAGTTAAAATGTAGTGGCATTTAAATGGATAGATGAATGTTTTGTTATAAGAACAAAACATTGAACACCCGTTGGAGAGATTCCACGTGGATAATTGTTTGTCAATGGTTAATCTCCAACTTTCGGTAGTGAAATTGGTTCTTCGACTTGAGATCACTATAGTGCCTTATATGGGGACAAATATATTTTGGTAATATTGGATTTTGCTCTGCCAAGAGTCGCTAATATGATATCGTTCGGGTATGCCAAAAATCATACGAATGTTGTGAATGATCAATAGAGGATTCATCACTCTTAGATTGTAAGAGATTATGATCTACATTTCATTCAATTAAATTGATAACAAAATCCTTAATCAATGTGTGTTCATAAGTCGAAAAGAGTTTTCTACTAATATTGATTTAAGAGTGAAATGAAAGATATGATTGATAATCGAAATTGACACACATCCGCATCTCGTAATTGAACAGATCATATTGTCGACGGGTTTATAGTTTCACTGTAAACGAACAAGTTTGCTTTTGTCATAACATGTAACACTTTTCGTCACATGTATTGTATTGACACATTGCTAGATGTTAATTTGATACGACAAATGTGAATTCATTAATTTAGGTGAATCAATGATAAATTAAAAATGGTTTTGTAATTTATCTTATTTTGATTAGATCAAAATAATAGTTTACGTCATTAGGTATTGTGATCGAGAACACCACATAAAAAAGAGAACTAAAAAAATGATATTACTAATTAATTAATGATAAGTGTTGAATATTTGTAAAATTAATTAATTGGTTGCCTATTAATGGGCCTAACTTACTTAACTTAGGGGTAATTACATAAGTAATCGTAAAATTGAGGGCATTTAGAAAAATCATGTTAAAAGTTTCTTTGAAGTGAAGAATACGGTCATTTTTTATCCAAAAAATGTCAGCTTTTATTTTTCTTTACCAATGACTCCACCCTGTATTTTACGATCATTACACACAACCTTCTCTCCTGTTAGCCACTAATTCAACTCCACACTTCTCTCTTGTTAGCCTCTAAAATTAATACTTTTTATATTAGTCAAATCAACTAATTGTCTAACATAGACGAAGTGATTAATTAAAAATAAAATAAAAATTCAACAATTAATTTAAAACAAATAAAATTCAGAAATCATGTAAAATTTTCAAAAACAAAATAATAAACACCATTGTATTTAAAATTTTTGTTTAACATTTTAAAATTATCAATAAAATCAGAGTAATGTTATTCATAGTCATTCAATATCGATAATTGTCCCAAAATAATTTATGTGTCCTTATAATTAAAAAAGTGACAAACACTAAAAAAAGACAGAAATAGAAAAAAAGTGTCCTAAAATTAACAATGTGACAGAAAATCAAAACAAGTGATAGAAACTAAAAAAGTAAAAAACACTTTAAAAGTGATAGAAATTCTAGAAAGTGGTAGAAATTCGAAGAAAGTGGTAGAAATTTTTTTAAAAAATAACGTACTTAAAAAGTGATACAAACTCAAAAAATTAACAAACATTCAAAAAAAGTGAAGAAAATTCATAGAAAGTGATATACCCTCAATAAAGTAACACAAATTCAATTAAAAAAATGAGAGAAAATGAAAAAAAAAAAGTGATAAACACTTGAAAAAAGTGACAAAAAAATCAAAGAAAGTGACATACACTAAAAAGGTGACACAAATTGAAAAAAAGTGAGAAATTTAAAATAGACAAACATTCAAAATATGACGGAAATTCAAAAAAAGTGAAAAACACTCGAAAAAAGTGACAAATTTTTAAGTCGGTTTATCGACTTAAAAAAAAAATAATAGAAAAAAGTAACACAACCATCGTCTCTCCTCTTTCCGTTTACCTCCAAGTATCTTTAAGTCAGTTCATCGATAATTTTTTGAATTAAAAAATACTATGTAAAATTAAATGTTATTTTTTTTTAATGTAAAAAAAAGTGACACAACGTCAAAAAAGTAACAAAAATTTCAAAAAAGTGATAGAAAATAATAAAATAGTGACAAACATTAAAAAAAATGACAGAAATTCAAAAAAAAGACAAATATTCAAAAAAAAGTGACAAAAATTTTTAAAAAGGTAACAAACACTCAAAAAGTGATAAAAATTCAAAAAAATGATAAAACACCAATTAAAATATCGGAATTAGATCAATAAAGTAACTAAAATTTTCATTTAAGTCCATTATTATCTCGTGCGGAGAATATAACGTGAGTTTCCCTCTAAACCAACATTGTTGATGTATTTTTAAATTTCAATCCTTTAACAAGAAAAAAGAAAGCGACACACTCAAAAAATTGATAAAAATTTTAAAAAAATATAATAAACACTAAAAAAAAGTAACAAAAATTTTAAAAAAAAGTGACAAATCTTGAAAAAAGTGATAGATTTTTTTTTTTTTAAAGTATTCAAAAAATAATAAACAAATGTGACAAACACTCAAAAAAGTCACATAAATTAAAAAAAAAAGTGACAGAAACTAAAAATAAAAAGTGACAAACACTCAAAAAGTGAAAGAAATTAAACAAAAAGACAAACACTAAAAAAAGTGGCAGAATTTAATTTTAAGAACACAACAATCTTTAAGTTGGAAGTGGCAGGATTTCAAACAAGTGATAGAAATTAAGAAAGTGACAAATTCACGCTCGCGTCAATATTTCTGAATCACCGTGTTATCTGCATGTGAAATGCATGAACCGTCCCATATAATCATGTATGAGATCATAAATCACCATTGATTTGCACTGCTTAATCGATTTATGCCCTATTATCCTCCACCACCTCCACTAAACATCGGAAAACGACCATGGGAATCAAACAAACACTTATTAGAACATGTCAAGATCATTACAAGTTCCATTTTCCTTATGAATCCAATCAAGGTCAATAAATAGTGGAGTTGCTGCTTCAATTTTCATTTTTGTAGAAGAATGGAAATTTCATGGATTCACTACACTTTTTTAGTTTCTGGTGTACTCTTTTTCATTTTTTATGTACCATTTCCAATGCACAACTAGCACCAGCAGAAAGCAGAATCCCTTTTCAAGTTCAACGATTTCTTGAATTTCCACCATCTCTTCAAACTTGGAATAACTGGGGTAGCTTTTGTTATCTCCCTACCACCCTTTTTTTATTTGTAGTGGTCTGTTCAAAAAATCACATTACTGAATTAACCGAAGTAGGAAACAAAAGTTCTTCGTCTCATATTCCAAAACTTTCTCCCAGGAACTTTGCAATTTCTTAGCAAACTCTTTTGACTAAATTTTCAGGACCATACTACAAGTACATAATCATTTACATAATATATTACATAATTGACATGTGGCGCGCATCCATCGGTAGTATACAATTTTTGACTTTTCCACACTTAACATCTACGGCCGGATTTCTTCCACGGGCCATGTAATCCATTATGTACAATAATTATGTACATATAGATTTATCCAAATTTTCAATAGACTCATTCTTCACCGTCCTAACAAAACTTTCAATTTTGCAAAAGCTATCACTAGTGTCATCGGGACTATGGGGTCCCTTGGTCATAAAGAAGAGTTTCAGTACTACAATCTAAGATTTTGAACCAATTCCTTGTTCCAATTGCAAAGCAGTTGACCCAAAATAAATTATACATCCATTTAATTCAGAAAAATAAATGAATTCGAAATATGTAGTGGGTGAGGATGAGCAGAGTTGTGGCATGGTTGAATATTTCTCTTTGCTGTAATGATTTGGGAGTTTTTTAGAATTGAGAATCTAGAGTTTTGATTTAGGGTTTGGGGGGTTAGAACGTATTAATTACGTGATTAAAGATTTAATAAGTTAATAAGGTATTATTCAAATTCTTTAATTTTGGAGGGTAGTTATTCTAATTTTCCCATTAACTTATGTGCCAACTTTAATTAATTAGATTCATTAAATATTGGACCGCATGTTTAATGGGTGTGTCAAGTCCACTTAAACTTTTATTAGGATTTGAAAAATTATAATATACATTCATAATTTCGCTAGTACAAAAAAAGAAAAATCATAATCTCTCATTGTTCTCATGTGAATTATCATTGGAGACTGGATAATTGGGTGAGGAGATCGTGATTGTTTGTGTTTCGAGATTGCCAAAATAGTTTACAAAATTTATGTAACGACATGACCTCGCGTCGGAGCCATCATCATATCGTACGTATTGTCCGCTTTGAGAGGGTCTAAGCCTATCTTACCCCTCATGGCTTTCGACGCATCCCCTAGAATTCGAATCCAAGACCTCCATCATATGGGAGACTTAAGTTGAATCATGGTACCAATTGGATGGGACGCGTTAGAAAGTCATGAGAGATAAGATGTGCCTAGGCCCTCCCAAAGCAGACAGTATGTATGATATGATGNAGGCGCGAAGTCGGGTCGTTACAAAACGCGTCAACCAGGATTCGAACCCAAGACCTCCATCATATGGGAGATTTAAGTTGAATTCTGGTACCAATTTGACAACCAAGTTAAGTCTCTCATATGATGAAGGTCTTGGGTTCGAATTTTGGGGGACGCGTCAAAAATTCGTGAGGGTTAAGATGGGTCTGGCCCTCCCAAAGTGGACAGTACGTACGATATGATAACGGCTCCGGCGCAAGGTTGGGTCGTTACAATTTACTGAACATATAATTTTAGGGCGTATTCCGTAGAGATTAAAATCGAATTAAAATTGAAACATTAGCCGTTATTGTTGACTTTTATTAGACGAGTGGGACCCAATTATGACTATATTTTCAATTTTAATTGGATTTTAAGTTCTACCAAATAAGCTCTTAATCATAGGTTTTATCTAAACACAAAAAAGATCTTCGATGAAAATTGAAATTATTTTAGATTTCGTTGTACATGTATAAGTAAATTCCCAAAGGAATACATGTCCGTTCTCAAATAAGATAAAGAATAATTGTGCATAGCTTTTAAATACTTGACAAAAACGATGAAGTTTGTTATCAGATAATTTTATTTTTGTACAGTGTACGAGCCTGAATCCTCCAAGTCCTCTTGAAATAAAAAGGATGAAATTCGTGGTTATAATCAGGTGAGATTTTTATTTGAAACCATAATAATCAGGCAGGTTATAATTCTTAGTCAATTGTGTTCTTCATATAGTGCCAATCCTCTTTTACTGTGGGATTGTTTTTACTTATGTAAGCTAGGTGTTAAATAGTTTTCCTGTTCTGTTGTTGTATGTGGGATATAAATTAAGAATTTCAACTTTCAAAGTCCAAGAACTACAAATATATATTTTTCATCATTCCACTAATTGGTTTTTATTGTGGTCTATAAACTATATCGGGCTTGTAGAAGAATTAATCTAGATGTACATTTTTAGATGACATTGTTGTTGACATTGTGAGAGTTGTCAAAATATGCGTCATTAATTATTGAATTATGCTATTTGTAAAATTTGGGGTACACTTTGGTTTACCCGACTCCACCTTCGCCCTCACATGGGGGTCGATTCCCACATCTAATAAATGCTTGGAGCCCGACCCCCATGTGAGGGAGAGGGTGGGTGGGGCCGGGTAAACAAACATGTACCCCAAATGGTACATGCAGCAAGATTGTTGATTATTTAAAGTGTTTTTAAAATCAAAGTATAAAAAATTGCCAACTCACAAGAGTGTCATTCATGATGTCAAAGATAATTTACATGTAGCAAGATTGACTGTAGAAGCGACCTGGATGGAGCCTGTCCTCGTTTTTTAGCATCCACAATATTTACTTGACTGGAATTAAGATTTAGGTCTACAATAAGGCAATTTCACAAACACTTGAACTGCACAACAAACACTTGCAAATCTCTCTCTCTCTCTCTCTCTCTCTCTCTCTCACACACACACACACACACACGAGACAGAGAACATAAAACCCACTGGAATTTTCTTTTATTTTTGTACAAGTTAGGTAGATTTGGTAATAATTCTTTCATAGAGAGTATCGAAGAAAATATGAGAAACAGGGATCAGATGGGTTGAAAGAAATTGGCAAAATTACGCTAAATCTATTTTGAGTGGTTTTTAAACTATCGAAAATTGGTTTCCAAAAAAATTAGTAAACACCGATTTTATCAACCTCTCATAAGCGGTGTTACTAAAATCGATAAAAAACAAAAAAGTGAAAATTACACCTAGGGCTATTTTCCAAGTTTGCATTTCATAAATAAAATTTTGAGTTTCATATTTCATAATTCAGGTTTTAATTAATTATTTAATATTTATTAAATAAATATATTATGAATAATCAATGAAAAATTCAATGATGAAGCACCCTAATTTTGGCGATGCAGCATGCAGTGGAGAGTGCACGACGTAGTTGGTATATTTTTCAATGGGACAGTTGGTAGAGCTTGGTCGGGATTTTCCATTAAGGCTTTTCAAAATTTGTGGAGATCTTGTGATCTGCGGTGTTGGGCGATATAATTTCAAAATCTACAGGAATCTCGCGATCTATGATATTGGGTGATTTTGTGAATTGGATTTGGGTCTAAAGTTTTGGTTGTGGTGGTGGTGACAGGTCACATGTACTAGATCATAGGTCACATGTACTAGATCACGGGCCATGGGTCATTGCACATAGATCACAGATCAAAGTCCACATGTTACGTATCAAATAGAATTGGTCATAGGCAACTGATTTATGTTCACTGGTTATGGGTCACAGTTCACAAGTCAATAGTCATATTATATAGGTTACAGATCATATGTCACATGTCTTTGTGCATTGATAACATCTCACACATTTAAGTTCACATGTCCCAAATCATATATTATAGGTCACATGTGACAGTTCACAATTCATATTGCATAGGTAATAAAAAAAAAACTCCCGAGAAGGCCATTAGAATTGATACCGTAATGGTTACGTTGACGAATGACGATTAATTTTCCTCAACTCTAATTTTGGTGGATTTTAAAAATCCTTCTAAATTCAAGTGATTCATTAAAATCTATGTATCTCCAATTAAAATTTTAATGGATTTTAATGAAATCTAGGCGTCTCCAATTCATGGATTTATATGAATTTCATTAATAGATTGATTTTAGAAGATTTAGATAGATTTCATGTTTAAAGATACATATAATAAATTCTTTTAAAATTTTACTATTTTTAACGAGATTCTTATAATTTTATGAAAATCTATTTAAATCTACGAAATTCATTAAAATTTATCTAAAATTCATCAAAATACGAGTTGATGACACCTCCTAAAAACTGCCTTGAAAAATAAAAATCTAACGACGAGGCTATGTGCCTTGACGTCCCAACTTAATAGAGGTCAGTCACTGTAGCAATTTCTGACAAAAACCCTCATTTGCAGGCAGACAGCCTTAAAAATATCCCATTGACACATTTCAATTTTCATCACCCCTCCTCCCTCTCACACACACTGTGTGTGTGCATTATTTCTCGTGTCAACTGTACTGTTCATGGGAAAAACATTCTGTTAAATATAGAGAAGACATCCCTTTTCTCTGGCTGTGATAAAAAACCGACACTGGTATGTTCTTCTTTCGTTTTATGTTCTTTAATTTGTGAACTTTTCTTCTTTTTGGTATGTGTTTACACGACGTGGGATTTCCTTTTTCGAGCTGGATTTTGGGTTTTGATCTATTTTGTTTTCTCGCTTATTGGATCTTGATTGAATCTGATCATTTTTTTATTTTTGGTATTATTTTTTCATTTTGTTTGGTTTGTAAGTAACATGGTAAAATGGAATTTGACTAAATTGTGACTATTTCTTGAAGCCAAGGTTATGATCTTTCGGGATTGCTGATGGGGAAAGTTAAAGTGCAATATGTGGGAGAAATTGAAAGTTGTCATTTTCAAAATAAAGCAACATAAAATTTCTTTTCCTCTGTTATTTTTTGGTTTAGATCATGTTTTGCCAAGTCAGTTGTTACTGAAATTGTTTAATACAATGTTCAATTTCTTAGGTAACTTCAGTAGCTAGATTGTGTTAAACCTAGCAATTATCATGTTCCGCCGCAGGGGTAACTCCCATCACGATCAGGACACCGATGAGGAGGAACGTGACAGCAAGGTAATGACAGATTGTTTGTCGTAAAAGAACATTTCGTTGATTAATCTCCGATTTCATATTTAGATGCCACATTTATCATAATCATCTGTGGTTGTAAATTCGTTTGAGTAGTTTGTGAATGATGAGGAAATCTTTGCGTCTGGAGCCAGCATTATATTTTCGTCACGCCTCACCAAAAATCTCTTTTATGGGTAGCAAATATGACTAATCCCTAATTTGTAGATGCATTTTTAAGCATATTTTAATATCAGAAATTATGTCTTGAAAGTAGGGATTAGAGCTTCATACATCTGTAAATGCTTGAAGATAATCTGAGTAAGATCTGTGTGCAGGTCAACGAGCTTAAAGCTGCCCTGGGACCACTTTCTGGACGCAGCTTGCAGTACTGCACTGATGCGTGCTTGAAGAGATATTTGGTAGCCAGGAACTGGAATGTAGAGAAGTCGAAAAAGATGTTGGAAGAGACACTGAGATGGAGATCGACATATAAACCTGAAGAGATCCGCTGGGTAAGGGAGGCAATTATTGCCTTTTAAATTCTTGCAAATACTAGTGATCACAGATGTGTTGCAATTAGCAAAAGCAGCTTGTGATATGGATGAAATGTACTGTAAGAAATATCAACATAACTTGTAGGAACTGAATTTTGACTTTGTAAATATCTACTATATGCTGTTATTGAAACATGGATACTTTCACCAGTGATAGTGTGATACAAAATACATTACATAGTCACTCATCATTTTCAAAAGATTACAGTGCCAGAATTCAAAATCAAGGCTAGGAAAGAGTATTGCTTTTATTGAGAAATGGTTAAGAATTAAATTTAAAATAAATATATTTAAATTTTTAGTTTTATTAGATGTGTCCCTATCCTACATTTTGAGAAGTTAGGTATTGTTATGTCTGTCTACTGTCATGTTTTGTGTTCATGTCCATTCTTCATAAGTTATTGGCAAAGATTAAATGGAAATGTTCATATGGTTTTTCTGTGTTTAGTAATAGCATCATCTTCCGCCCACTGCCAATATCATGACCTTTCAAACTTATTATTTCAATTTGTTTAATCAAGTACCTTTTATTTTTTAAAACTTGTAATCATGTACTTGCTTGTTCGAGTTTTATGTGCTCATGTTATAATAATGTTTTGGCATAGCTCCAACTTGTTACTTGAATTGTCAATGGTTTTATTTTCATTTGCATTAACCATTTAAATGCACGTCATTTTTTAGCATGAAGTTGCAACTGAAGGTGAGACTGGGAAGGTATACAGAGCTAATTTTCACGATCGTTATGGAAGGACTGTTCTTATACTGAGACCGGGAATGCAGGTAATCAATTGAATCTTGAAATTTCATTAAATTCTTTTCTTCAACATTTTCATTTGGTCTGTCTCTCTTTCTGAAGAAATTATTTGGAATCATATTGCCGTACCTTTGCAGAATACGTCGTCACTAGATAACCAGATGAGACACCTGGTGTATCTTATAGAAAATGCCATTCTTAATCTTCCCGAAGGTCAAGAACAGATGGCATGGTTAATTGATTTTACAGGATGGTCTTTAAGCAACAATGTCCCCATCAAATCTGCTCGAGAAACTAGCAATATATTGCAAAACCATTACCCTGAGAGACTAGCCATTGCATTTTTGTACAGCCCTCCACGCATATTCGAAGCATTCTGGAAGGTTTGCTTTCTAAAATCCTTGAGATCATATTTTTCTGTTTGATGCCCAAATACCTGAGTAAGTTTGGCTAAGCTTAAAAGTTTTATGTACAAGTTATTTGTGATGATAGTAAGGTAAAGCTACTTAAAAAAGGTAAGACAAATTTACTGAAAAGTAACTTATTTCAAATCTTAGTCAAGCATGCTTATCTTCCTTAACTACATTACTCTGTTATTAATATTGCTCATTACTGATATTTCTATGGGGCCGGTGTATTTTAATGCCTCGATTGCATATTTCGATCTATTGATATATGTTTTCTTTAATTGAAGAATTGCAAGAAACTAGGACTTTTTTTAGGGATGGCAAAAAAACCCGACAAACCCGATACCCGCGGGGACCCGCCCCGAACGGGGAGAGGAAAACCCGCTTAAACGGTAACGGGGCGGGGATGGGGCGGGGAATTATTCCCC
>CAIGRM010142663.1:0-24285 GCA_903798335.1 Fraxinus albicans | reverse complement strand
AACTATTTTACCTTACTTTTGAATTGAGGTAAAGAAAATACCTTCGATATGAATTTTTCCCAATTAAGATTTGGACCAAGTATCAAAAATGAGATTTGGCCCAAGCTCACCCAGGCACACGAGCCAAAATACGGGTCAACTCGTATGTGGGCTCGTGTTTCTTGCCTTTTTTAAATCACTTGAATAATTATTTTTTATAGTATAAATTAATGATCACTTAGTTTGTAAAATTCAAGAACTTGCATAATTACTTTTTATAGTTTTTAAATATATTTTGTAGTTCGTAAATTAACTATAATTTTTTTTTATATTCGAGTAAAAAAAAAAAACGAAAGTCCGCGAACCGGCTTGGCTCGACATCGTATGTTGGCTCGTGTTCTTGCCTTTTTTAAATCACTTGAATAATTATTTTTTATAGTATAAATTAATGATCACTTAGTTTGTAAAACTCAACAACTTGCATAATTACTTTTTATAGTTTTTAAATATATTTTGTAGTTCGTAAATTAACTATAATTTTTTTTTTTTATATTCGAGTAAAGCAAAAAAGTCGAAAGTCCGCGAACGGACTTGGCTCAACAAAGGCTCAAGCCAAGCCTTGCCTCGACTTGAGCCCTAAAAGTTTGAGCATTTTTTTTACAAGCCGATACTGAGCTCGACGCTTGGGCTCGCGAGTAGACTCATCTCGTTGTTACCACTAATCATAATAAAGAACTAATAATCCTCAATGAATAAATGAAAATAGGCTGATTTGGTCGTCACTCAGTAATATAGTTTTGAAAATGTATCATCTTTTAATGAAGTAACGTATACTATTTTTTAGCTAAATTTCACTTGTAAAAAGTAAATATTTATATTTAACATTTTATTTTAGTTTATTACTAACAATTTTTATTGATAAGCTTGCCTTGGTTAGTATTTAAATTATGTATATATAATGTATATAATTAAATAAAAAATTTTGAATTATTTATTATTGAATTCTGAGATAAATTTTAAGTTTAAATTTTCACTAACTTGCACATTGTCTATGCAAATAAGTCTTTAAATATTAATTTATTATCAGTTCGAACAAATTAAATTGCAACTAATTATAGCAAATTCATCTTTTTATCTGATTTTTCAACTCCCCTAAATGTTGCCTAGTTGTGTAATTAAGCCGATAATGGGTTGGGCCTAAAATCAATTTTACGTGATTGGATCGTGCGTGTGTACGAAAGATAGACTTGATCGAAATAAGTCTGACGTGATTGGATATAGTGGGTCTACTAAATTGGCTCGGCCCAAATTAATAAGAAAACTATAAAGTTGGCCTTGGCCGAAACTCATCCTTTACTTTTAGCGAAAGTTCACCTAAATAAAACTGAAAGTGAGAAACTTAACGAATATAATGAATTCACGGTCATACGGCCAATCCACGATTACTACCGATTCCAATTTCATGTGAGCTAGTGCAGTTGGCAATCTAAGCTAAGAATGAGTATTTGGGGTTATGCTCATATACGCGAGATCTCGACCCTTTTGTCTCGATCATTATAGCATGTGTGTTGTCCAGAACATAAGGGACACGGTGGTTTGATGTCAACCTCACCTTCCTTCGACTAAGTCACTCAAAGAATTTAAAGAACTTAAAGAAGTAGCACTTACTTTTTTTCTTTATTTTTTTTTTCCCATTTTGATATAATCACTTTAGAACTACTTTTTGTAGATTTCACTCATAAAAAAAATATTGTTACCCTACATTAAAATGAGTTTTTGGGAAAAATGTATTTTGTAATAGTGGGTTATTGGAGAATATGTAGTTAAAAAATAAGATTTTTTTATTACGTATAACATTATTTTAGAGGAAAATGCGTGGTTGAAAATAAGTTTAAAAAAATATATAATTTTGGGAAAATAGAGCCCAACAATTTAGGGTATGTTTTCTTTGTGTTTAATTTTATATTTTGAGTTTTGAATTCATTTTGAATTTTGTATTTTGAGTGTTAATTTTGAGATTGTTAAAAATGTGTTCTTTTTGACATTTTGAAAACACTTAAAACGCGTTTTAAAAATTTTAACTTGATTATAATGAGTTTTCTTTGTAAATTTTTAACTTGTTTTCAAAGATGCGTTTTCAAAAATGGGAAAAATAACACATTTTCAATGTTTCGAAAAATCGAAAACAAAAAACGATTTGAAAATGGTAAAAGAACAGACCCTTTGCTTTTTGATCTCTATTTTATATAACACAAATGGTTGCCCTTTTGGTTAGTGATTGAAATTTACATATTATAAAAAAGTAATTTAAAATGGTTTGAGAATCAACTGTACAACAAGCCATTTTAAACAGGAAATACTCGACCAAGTCATGCAAAAATTGTCAATGTTCGCACCAAGAAACCAACCGATTCATTCAAAATTTTGTTTATTATTTTCTATATTATCGGTTCCACTCTTTAACCATTTCCTTTTTATTACCAGTCGATTTTCGAATCATGGACATAAATACAAAGGAAGAGACATCGCAGTGTGACGGAGTTTGAATTAACCCAATGGTCCATTTCTCAGTGAAGGAGAGAATATGAAACAATGATTACTTATTCTGAGTATTCTGAAACTGAAAGCAACCCTTCATTGAGTGAGAGTCAAACACTCCGTTACATCATTTTCGAATTACTTCTTGTATCCAAAATTGATGCCTGCCATTGGCATTTATGTATGCATGTCCCATGTACTGCCATACAGTATATTTTCATGTGACTTTCCCATGTGAAACCTCCTAATCTTATACTTCTTGTTTCACGTGTTTATAAGTTTATTTCATGAATTATGCTTCTTCTATATTATGCCATGACATTAAGGTGGACATCCCGTTTATGTGTCGAAAATCTAATTGGAAAAAGTGTGGTTGAAATTAGGGCACAAAAAGTCTGTCAACTCACGTGATGTCAAAATCTTTCATTGTTATTTCATTTGCTCATCTACGGTTTCATTATGTAGTAGGTACACACTAAGTTAAGTGACGGATTTCATTTCTTTTCCATTGTATTCAAGAGTATGAACGTCCCATAAAGAAGAATTTTAAAGTACGATTTTCTTTTGACTTTTTAGAGGTAACATGAACCTTACAATAGGTTTAAGTGATTATTGGAGCTCTGGTCCACCTCCTTGTATCGATATCGATTTGAACATTAAGGTATCAAGGGACAAAGATGAAATGTCAAATAATCAAGACCGTACGTACTAGTAGTTTTAAGAGACGTCTTGTGAGATACTATTTTATCAATCAAGTGACATGTATCTAAATAGATTTTTAATTTGTTAGAATCTTTGTCAATAGTCAAGGGAATATATGCAAAATCACCTCGATTATACATTTTAACAGCAACTATAGGAGGACCACCAAACATTTCTCCAGCATTTGGCCCTTTCCCTGCAGGAATCTTTCTTGCCTCTCTTTCCTTTCTCATCCACATGAACTCATTCAAAAATGTTGGCTAAGCTTGAAAGCAAATTAAATTTACTTTATATTACATTTTTTCTTACTTAAAGTAACTTATTTTCACTCTATGTTATGGTTCTTCACTTTGTAAAACATCGATGTTGGAAAAATGATTGCATATCCCCATATAAGTTTGTATTAAAACTGAAAGTCTTGTGTTCGATGGCGGATCCAGTCATGAGTTCGAACACGGAATGCAATACAAGTGTACACGGATTTATCTAAAAAAATAAAAATAATAAGAACAAAGTGGACATTTGCAGGGGCAGATATGGACTGTAGTCCGGTCGAGCCTGTGCCTGTATCCATCCCTGCTGGTGTTTGATTATTTCAAGAATGTGTTGAATAATGCGAAGCATCACTTTGCATGAGGATGAGCCTATTTCGTAAAGGGGTTTGCCACTAAGTAAATAATGCTTGGGGTCAATTGTTGGGTCTCTCTCAAACAGTATACGAGAAAAGTAATTGCATATCACACATTAAATGCGCCAAAATTTTTTACTTGTGTACGACTGTACGTATGGAATAGTACCGTAAAAGACAACGAACGAGATTTTAAATTCTTTTCTTCTAATCCTATTGAATATATTTGAGTCCAATCTATATATAAAATATGCAAGCGTAATTTAAAATCTTTTACTTTTTCATAATTTCATTTGATTTTGCAGCTAGAATGGTTTTAAAAAAAGAAATGGCAATTATGGCATGGAGTTCTGAGACATTTAATGTAGTAAGAAAACAAAAAATGGAGTACTGTGTGGGGACAAAGGACTGGAGTGCATAAGGGATGGAGTAAATGAGAGGCATAATAAGTGAAAAGGACATGGAAAATCAAGAGGATGAGGTGTTGTCTGTCAAAAAAGCAGATTGATTTAATTTTAATTTTCAAACAGATATATTAATCAGATTTTTTTTTGTAATCTAGGATATAAAATAATTAAAATTAATTAGTCAGGGATAAAATTTCACATTTAATAAAAATGAAAATATAGATCAATTTATGAGGATTTGAACTACTCTTCTTAATAATGTTTACTTTTTAAGATGAAATCCTAAATTTTAACATAATATCAGAGTTCATTAAACTCTAATAAATAATTTGATCTGATTAAGATTAAAAAATAAGCCCACAAATTTCAAAATTAATTTACTCAAAGAGTCACCAACTTGTGAGGGTATGTTAATGAATAAAATCTCACATCTAATAAAAATGAAAATATAGACCAATTTATAAGAATTTGTATTTAATAATGTTGACTTTTTAAGATGAAATTTCAAATCTTTATAGAAAAGTGAGTCAAGGGCGTTTGAGATCAAACCAAAAAGAACAATTGACATTCAAGTTAATATTCATGCCACATATTAAGGGTCCAATTGATGGTTTAGCCTATGTTTGAGTCACATTCTCATTTTCATTTTTCTACTTATTCTCAATCATACATTTTTCAATAAAATAATATTTTTCATCACATCAATAATTTTTCCTTTTTTTTTCAACCACATATTCACCATCACATAAAAAAAAATACATTCTTTCCATTTTAATGTGTATCAAACACACTCTAAAAATAATAGATAAATAAAAATTAAATTTGACGTGAACCAATTGATTTTATTGACGACCGATAGATTTTGGGTGAATCCACTTGCTTCGATAGCATAAGCACGCTCTAAAAGTAATAGATAAATAAAAATTAAATTTGACATGAACCAGTTGATTTTATCGACTACCGATTGATTTTGGGTGAATCCAGTAGCTTCGATAGCATAAGATATTGGTTGGACCAATTGATTTAGGTAATTCCAACCGCTCTATATATACTTCGATTTTACAAACAATTTTCAATCATTTTATTTTATTCCTACCTAATAAATTTAATCTTTAACATAATCATGGGACCAAAATTTAATCCTTTGACTAATCATTATGGCAAGATTTTTTTGTTATTTTCTTTAGGAACATGAATATCTATAATAATCATGCAGCTATAAATTATTTCCGTTGTTAAAATCATTTAAACGAATCACAAACCCAACTTCACAAGTTTTTTTTTCCTTCACACTTTTGTCTTCCAACTTCTCTCAAATCTCGAATTTCATTCTTCCTCTCAAGATCTAAGTCTGTCACTTTTATCAATTTTTTATTTTATTTTTTCACTTAGCATGTCTGCACTAGCTCCATCGACTAGCCATATTTTTTCTCCACCTCAACGTCATATGTCTCAATGCCCCATAGTCTGAACCACAGCTCTTTTTGCCAACCCAATTGCTTTTTACCGATTCAACTGCTTTTAGATCTACTATAAAGGATGTCTGATTACGCCACATCTCTAAATTATTAAAATCCAAAAATTGTTTTCAAATTGTGCCAATTCTTGGATTATTTCAACACCTTGTTAAATTTATTATTTATTATTATCTAATTTATCTTTATCTAGTGGTAATGGTTGTGAATCAAGCACGTGTGCAGTAGAGATCTCAGCCAGCCCACCCTTTCAACATTTGACTATGTTTACAAGGTTAATTTCCTAGAACACAAAACTATGTCGAGATTTAACCTTTAAATTATTTAAAATTTTATCTACTTAATTTAATTAATCTCAGAGTCGGGATCACAAACAACCTTTGAAAGCTACACGAGTTCATTACACGAAGAATTATAATCTTTAGTACAAAATGAGCAAACTTGTTTAATTTGGTAAAACTTTATTCTTGCGTTATTCAATTAATATTTATAATAATTTGCTAACCAAGAAATTAAATTTTCCTTCCTTCAAATAAGGTTGGTGCCGGGTAGTACGGTCAGGCTCAGGGGCAGGATGTGGTCCTCCAAGTGCTGACGTCATGAGGGGATAATATTTGTAGTCTTTCTGGGCCTTGTTTCTGTTTATTTCGGGCCCATTAGAATAGCCCAGTAGCTGTCCATAAAAAGCCCACGATTCTCCTCACTTTCTTCATTCCTTTCTTCCCTACTCTTAATTCTCCTCACTGCAAGCAACAGAAATTTCTTCAAATATAAGGTAAGAAAAAATGTTTGGCCGCAGTTTTTTAGCTGCTTCTTTCTACGGCGTGTAAGTCGAGCCATAGTGTCCAAAGAAGCGGCTAAAAAAAGCATAATTTCAAAAGTCTGCAATTTCATATTTTTCTAACTCATGAAAACATTTTGGTTGCAGGCTTCAGACATGGTGAAACCATCCATATTCATGGATGCATCAATGCTTCGAAAAAACAGAAACCTTGATCAGAAAGATGGTGAAAGTTTGATTGATCCAACGGTGAAAAATGGCCTTCGATTGGCTTTGGCTGCATGTTCATCTTAATTTGGTGCTATCCTAGCTGAGCTTTTTTACCACTCCGACCCTTCATTTTTTTTTTTTTGACTTGTTGCCTTTTGTTTTTCTTGGATGTTTTGTGTTCTTGACCTTGTAAGACCTTTTCTTGACCTTGTAAGACCCCTTCTACTGTTTTCTACCATCGTTTTTTGTTCTGTTTCAAATCTTATACCGGAGTTTTCCAGCATAAGATTTTACCATTTTCCTTGTGCATTCCCGCCCAACTCATGTTCTCCTTCCTTGTCTATCCCTCCTGAGCTATTACATACTACGAAGTGTCTCGTCCCAGAAATCGACCTAGAGAAGATCAAGAAACTCTCTGAAGATCATAGAATTGGCACTGGTGATCTGAAACTCAATTTGCGCATTGATGTAAAAGTGTACCTAAAGAGAATTTACTCAAGTTAGGTACTGATTATATATTAAATTATAATTGATATTGTTCTTTCCCTTAAATGCATATGTAAATATTGTATATATTCTTACAACAAGACCATGATTTGAATTGTGTTAGACGATCATATAGCCGAATTCTGGTGACTGATTTCATGGACAAAATACTAAAATAGTATGCTGTATTAATGTGAGAAAGGACCCCTACGCACCCCACCCACCCCACCCTGCTCCACCCCACCCCCAACATAAAAAATGAAAAAAACATTTATGAGTTGTGGTACTGATGAAAAGCCTTTTTACACAGAAAGACTGTTTTGTTGTCTGTTAATTAATGAGATCAGTCATCAGTGTGCGTGTGTTTTTTTTGGGGTGAAAAGTGTCCTGTTTGCAAGTAATGAAAGACTTAATTATTTTGCTGGTAGTTTATGATATTTTCTTTCTTTCTTTCTAGATTACGCCTCCTAGTTGTTTCTTTAATGAAAGAGGACCAAACGAAGTTCTAGTTGTTAAAATCTTATCTATCGTTGGACAACATTGTCCATGAACATTACATACTAAATATAATATTTTACGTATGTATAGCTAATTAATTCAAATAACTTCGAGTATACACTTAAATATCATTTAACTTATCTATTAAATCGTTTTCACATAAATAGAGAGATGATTAAAAAGATAGTTATACACTCAACACAAGGTGTCACGGGCAGCAGCTTTACTTAAGCCCAGTGGCGCTATCGCAGCCGCTGCACGTCGACTGCACATTGTAAATATTTCATTTAATTGTAAAATAGTTGATAATTAGAAAATTTTTGTATGATTTCTCGGCCAAAAGACGTCTACTGGTGTCATTTGGGTTTTTGTTGCTAAGTCTATTATAGGGAGTATATGACTTTCAAACATCTTTCAAGTTTCAAAAATCTTTGAAACTTTCTAGTATTCGCCCCCTGCACTAGCCATTGTAATTTCCTACTTTCAATCAATTGTAATTTCAAGCTTTCCAACAATCAATGATCAGGTTTAATTCAATGCATTTCAATTTCGTGTTATAAGCTTTCTTTAAATTGTGATCAAGTTTACTTTCGTCCCGAAACGACCGAGAAAAGGCGTAAGGTAGTCTACCAGAGCAGACTACTGCCGCACGGTGTCCCCTTCTGTGCTAAGAAGAAAGGTAACCCGTGAAACAAGGGGTGGTTTGGCCTCGGTAGAGATTTGTTCCACCAAGGAGGGTGGAGCCTCAAGGGAGGCCGAGCCCTCTATGCTTAGTCATTATTGAGCTAAGCTCGACCAACCCCAATGAGGGTCGAGCCTAAGTATCGGTCTCTTGGTCGAGTAAAGTTGACCAAGAGGAAGGGGTCGAGCCTATGAGGCTCGACTTTCGTTGAGCTATGAGGAACGTTCGACTCCATCATTTTGACCCATGTTAGTAGTTCTCTAACATAAATATATTACGGTATCATCCCGTGAAAATATGAATATATAAAAATATCGAACTCCAAATATTGGATTGAAGTCCAAAAGAAGAGGGGTCAATAAAAAATTAATGTAGTACTCCAAAAACTTGTCTGAAGATTGAATGAAACGTCTTTCTGTAACAGGGCCCCTTTGATCTTCAGTTTCAACTCTGAGCATACGGCTTATGCAGTTATGCTTTAAGATTTGGATCTTGAACGTATGCAGATGAATTTTGTAATTATTCAGTTTAATACTGTTAGCAATAAGACATTACATAGTAGATTAGCTTGTCTTTCGAGTCGGCACAAGTCAAGCACATGTCAATACTCGTACTTCGTTCATGTCATGTATTGTTTCACATAGCTAGAGGCCAGCCGGCCGGCCTGCCATACTTGGCTCTCCAAGCCGGCGAAGACCCTTTTCATTTTTATTTTTTTGTTTTTCCTATAAGAAAAATCGTGGGGTGCCGCGGCCTTCTCGGCCTACCATATCGTCTTAAGCCTCACATTTTTCTATTGCGTTGAATCTATATAAACAATTAATTTGAGACATCTCAAATTCGAACTAACATGCTTTATATCTCCAGATATATAATATGTTCCTATAAAAAATAACCCGCAATTTCTTTATGCTATGACATATCTCTAAAATGAAGAAGATAATTGGCATTAGAACCCATCATTTGCAATCTTTTCTAGTTAGTTATCTATGTTTTCAATGGCAAGTCAAGTCTTGCACATAATGATGGTGTCCCCAAGTGGGAGTGGAAAAAATGACTTTTTTTTGTTAATTTTTTAATTTTTCTTTCCCTTTGCATATTGATACGTAAATATACTACTACATATAACAGCAAATGTATGATCTTAAAATAAATGCAAAATATGTGACTTATCTGCATATTTATTCAATTTTCTTAAAAAAATGTTTAAACTGGCTTATAATTTTTAAAGGATAAAATTTCAAATCGAATAAAGATGTAAATATACACCAACTTATAAGGACTTTGACTACTTCTCACAAGTCTGTATATGATATTAGAGTTTATTGATTTCATCTTCATAAACGATATTTAATTATGTTGAGTAACATATAAATAAGATAATATTTAATTATTACTATTTTATTTATGTTTTCAACCTAACTATAATTCAAAAAAAGTGTAATTATTATCCCATATCCTGATTAAAGCTAGAGCTATGTGTTAGACATGGCAGGGAGTGGGTCCATTTTTACCAGGCTAATTTTCACCTTTGAGGTAACAAAGTAACATGGCCTCTTCATTAGGGCTTTTAACTAAATCATTCCCTCAAAGACCTTTTAAAAATTAAGGCATCCTATCAAACTTTTGTCAAATAGGACTCCTCAATAATGCCTTGATGAATAATTTTCACTGTGCTTAAAGTTTGAAGAATTTCGTCTTTGTGACTGCAGTTGGTCAATTTTATCTAGCTCCAATAGAATCACAATTCAAGTTGTTGACCAGCAATAAAGAGCGAACCTCATCCCCATTACTATCGATTGCCAGAAAAAGTTTTAAGTGTTCTTTAGTAAAGAAAAATTCATAGAACGACTTAATAAGAGAAAGGTTTGTATTAAGTATGTACCCTTTTATTGTTGTATGCTTGCGATTTATAGACGACTTGTCAATTATTATGTGACACGGTTTGTTATGAGCACGTAGGACATGTGGCCCTAGGGTTTTCACAAATCACGATAGGAATCGCAGCCAATAAAGAGAAAAATAGTGGCATGGATATTTGATAGTTGCGTTGACCTTCTCACTCTAAATACTTTGTATAAATTATATAGGTGATTAGATGGCCATATCTCGACGATGCAAGTCTAATATCACAAGGTGATTGAATGTCGTATTAAAAATTTGACTATGAACTTTCAGCGATCATTGTAACTCGCTCTTGGCTGTCTTCCATTGATATAAATTGCCACAACTTGAATCAAGAGAAACGATGTTGGAATTGATTAAGTATAAAATCATGAAAAATGACTTTCGTGTCAACTTCGACCAAATATTCGAATGTGATCCGATAATCAAATTATGAAAATAAATCGACAAACTTATTCTACTTGTCAAGTAGATTGTCACAGTATATTTGAAATCTTCAAATCAATTTCGGGTGAATGAGAAATTATGGTTTAAAGTTAGAAGAAAAAGAGAAGAAACTAGATGAAAATTTGACCAACTCCGTCGTTCGCCTAGTGTTAGAGTGAGGAGGTCGTCGCTCAAGCGACAGGCTAGCGACATCAAATGCCGCGACCCTTTGCAAATGTTGCTGAGTTTGGGGAGCGGTACTTTATTCACAACCTTTCCTTATCTATAAATTAGAATATTGAGACATCTATTTATTCATTCCAATGATATGCAACCATAGCATAACATTAAATTCATTCTTTTCCTAGCCAAAATTCTGCATAAAAGTTGTTTTTCTATTTTTCATTTGAAGCAGTACAATAATCAACTTTGGTTCGTTGTTTTTGTGCTTTGAAGTACTACTAACGCAAGAAGTTTGTCGTTGTATCTTGGGAGTCGATTGTCATTATCTGTAGGCATCTTGCAGGACAAATTCGACTTAAAAGCAAAGAGTTCAATTCATGCCTCGACTTTGCATACACTTCATTTGACGTTACATTCTTTTATTTGATGTTTTACTCAGATCCTTACCGTTAATCTGTTAAATTTATTTTGGTAAGGTTGGTAAGTTGTTTTAAAGTTATCACTCAAATCCATCATATAATTTTTCCAGCAAATGATGACATCATTCTCGATTCATTTTGATTCAATCCTTTCTTATCATCGAGTGGCCACGACCGCATGGGGCCTTCTTCTCGTGATTACACCTTGATTTTAGGGTAATGTCACTATCCAATGGACCAAACCTTTTTTTTTGACCTTGTAGGCTGTAGCCGTGTTATCATTTGGCACCAAAGGCAACTAACCATAGTTAGGAATCTAACACATGGTTTTAAAATTGGGCAAGACAATTCATATACAAGAGAAGTCAAGATTTAGTAAAGGTCATTTTCTACTAAACTCCCTCACTTTAAGAGAGGAAAGTACTCTCCTTAATTTCTTTAGTCAAAAATAGCTAGTGAGAAAATATAATTTTCTCACGATTCCAACTTATTCTCCAAAAGAAACTCTAACTCCATCTCCCGTGCATACAAGGAATATGTATTCTTATCGATTTTTAATCCTATGAAAAAATAACTCTTAAATTCAACTATTCCGATTCACTCAAAACGAGAATGGGGTTATTTGTAATGATGGTTGAAATCACCCATTTTAATGTTCTTAAGAAATTGCTTGGTTGAAGGGTTGTATGCAGGCGAGGATTTTAGTTGGGTTAATATGTAAAAATAAAAAAATAAAAAAATACACATATTTTTTTACATATAATTTATTTATAAACAAAAAATTAAAATGGACCGGGGTTGGCCTAATCCCCCTAAATCCGTCACTGGTTGTATGTGAAAACTAATGTAATAAGTAAATATAAATATAATCTTAAAATGACTAAATAAGGTCTATTCATAGTATTACAACACATTAACCGAATTTTATCGATACAATAAGCATAGAATTCCATCTTGGAGTGGCTAAATATAATTAATTGGTCGTATCATCACAAATTAACACAATTTTGTTGACTAAATAAGTAAATACAGAATACGATTTTGGAGAGAGTACAAAACGTTGTAGACTTGTAGTACCTCAACAACGATCACTGTGCTTAAACATCTATCGATCGCATTACGATATTACAATATATATAAAACAGGTATGTTTGGAGCAAATTACGAAGCCCATGGGCTTTACACACAGCATCAGCCCAGGTCCGGGATCCATCTCGCAAAGCACACAATTATTTTAAAATTCAATATTTTCAGTGGAAAAATTTGATGCGTCTAGAAATATAGAAAAACGTACAATAATTAAAAATATTGTACATGTCAATAAGTAACATTCTTTATTAGTTTTTAATTTAAAAGTCACTTAATATTTTTATTTTATAAACTATCTAAATTGATTTTTTTTTTTTACTTTTTTATTAAATAGTCATGCTAAAAAATACTGCACCTATCTTCAATATTTTAAAAATCATTAAATTTCAATTAGAGGGAAATAATAAGTATGGGTCCTAAAATTTTCACTCATTCAAATTAGGGAAAATTGCGTAAATCCTTACCTTTTAATTTTACATTTCAAAAATAAGATTTGAACCTATATTTTCATAAATCAGGCATTAATTTATATTTAAATAAAATTAATATGTTAATAAATTAGTTAATACAAATTAAAAGGGATAATTAATGGCTAAACCCTTTTTTTGTAAGAATTATGCTACTTGTACATAATCCATTTTTCATAACGATATTCACACCCCCACATGCCAATGATATTTACTAATGAGCTTGTCTACACATACATAATCCATCTCTTCCACAACTCGATCATGCCTTCATTGTATATCCAAATCACCATCCGGAAGCCTCTACTGATCTCCATCGTTCTTTCGGCCCAAACTTACATTGAGGACTCCCGCCATTAAATCTTTTGATTAAGCAACATCTCCAAACGTTGCTGAAAAAAATGGTGTCAACTCTAAGTGTCAACAAAGATGTAGAAGAAGATCGAAGAGGCAAAGGCAAAGGAAGAAAAATGTTGAAGAATCTTCATCTAAAATAATGAAAAAGGCCACATCCAGTGGGAAATTTTTGAAGAAGGTGAATCCCGAATGTGCATTTCATTTTTTTTTTTTTTGTTCAAATGATTTCCAAAATGAAATGTAGTATATGGATATGTTGGATATGCTTTGAATGGTTTTTGTGACTTGATTTTGGTAATTTGTGACATCCTTTTGATAAAATGTGACATGATTTTGGTATTCAGTGACTTCATTTTGGTAAAATTCGACCTGATTTTGAAACAGTTAACACGGAATTGATCACACTTAACACATACATGATCATAAACAATCGCTATTCATATAGATCTGATCAGAAACTCACACAGATAGGTCACATTCAGCAAATCCATCAATTGTTTCTTTGATAGATGTTGATGCAGTGTAAACGGAGATTCTATAAAGCTATGTGACCAAAAAATAAGCTGGAATTGAAATATGGAGATTTGGACACCAAATTCTTCAATCAACTCGTTCCAGCAACTTCTATCGGATGAATCTCAAAAATTCTCGGCACTGTTGTGAACTAATTAGTTAAACCGTGGTATTGGAGAATAGATTTATCAATTTGTGGAACTCCGTATGATAAATTTATGGCGATTTAGGAGGGAAAATGAAATCGTGTAGTGGAGAGAGAAAGTGGGAGGTAAGAGAATAAGTTGGGTGAGAGAATCTCTTTCAAACTATGGAATAAGAATAATGCTATTTATACAGTCATTAGAGCATGTTTGGTTAAGTTTAAAATTCAATTAAAATTGAAAATATAGCCGTTATTGGATCCCACTCGTTTAATAAAAGTCAATAATTACGAATAATTTTTTAATTTTAATCCGATTTTAATCTCTATCGAACACGTCTTTAAAGGGGTGTAAATTTACACCCCTCGCACATTAGGGTGAGACCCACTAAATAATTTTAGCGGGCCCCACCCTAATGCGTACAAATGGGTTTTCCCATGGAATAATTACTAAATTTTAGGATATGTCAAAGATTGTTAACTATCCTTATTTAAATTGATTTTTTTTCTATATATGTTATACATATTAATATTGATATAAGACTTGATTTTTGAAAATTTTCTTCTAGTTTGATACTTGTGAAATGGTATTTTTCATGTATAGTAGTATTTAATTACGTATTTTCCCTTCACATTATATGGTTATTCATTTCAAACTGTCCGACCCCAAATTGCCACAGGTCCAAGGGTCTGGACCATATGTTATCATAGTTCATTGTTGTTATGATAAAAACTGCAAATTCCATCTTGATATGGATATAATGCGATGGAAAAATAAAAAAAATAAAGTAGAAAGCGAATAAGACACAACAACAAAATTGACCATTTGCAACACTCAAAATGCAATATTCATTAATCAAGTGTTGCTAAAGGGGTCTATCGCAACATTCTAATAAGTGAATGTTACCATTCGTTAATGTAATTGAGTTTTGACAACATTTTTAAAGGGTAATTAGTACTTAACGTTTCCACCTTAAACTGTTATTGTGGAAAACGTCTTTACCTTTTATTTTTTTTGGCATTTTCACTCTTATTTTCACATTTCATTGTGCAAAAGGTCATTTTCATTCATTTTCTAAATTAAAAATTATGAAATGATGAATATACCATTCTCTTTAAATAAAACAAAAGGAAAATGAAAAAAACTAATTGCAATCATTATGCCAAATTTTTTTGAAAAGCCAAATGAGTCCCCAATAAATTATTAAAAGTGCAATTAGCACATAATGTCCATACATTTCACTATTATTACAGGAAAAAAAAAAGTCCATACCTTTTTTTTTTTTGCATTTTCATCTTTAATTACAGATTTAATTGTGCAAACCATCATTTCTATCAATTTTTATCCAATTTCTCAATAAAAAATTGTGAAATGATGAATATATCACCATATTTAAATAATTAAAAAAACTAAAGAATTAATTGCAACCATAGTCCTTAATTTTTAAAAATGTGCAAATTAGTCCCCAATAAATTATTTAATTTTTTTTTTTAAAAAAAGTGCAAACGAGTGCCAATTAAATTTATTTAAAAATTAAAAAGTGTAAACGAGTTCCAAATAAATTATTAAAGAATTAGAAATTAAAAAAATATTTTTTATTTAAATAGAAGAGTATATTCATTATTTCGCAGTTCTTTATTGAGAAATTGGATGAAATTGGATGTAAATGATGGTTTGCCAATCGGATGTGTAATTAATAGTGAAAATATCAAAAAATTAAAGGTGTGGATATTATGTGTTAATTACTCCTTTTTAAATGCATGTTGCTATTGGCACATTTTGCAACGTTTATTAAATGTTGAGAAAAGTTTCAACTTTTGCAACGTTTATTAAACGTTCTTAATATATAGCCTTTTACAACGTTCATTTAATGTTTGCAGCCTTTATTTACTGTTGTTAAAATATGGTTATATAGCAACGTTCATTGTCTGTTGCTGAAACTCTTAAAATATAACATTTTGCAACGTTCATTTACTGTTGCGAACAATTTCACTTTTTACTACGTTTATTAAATGTTGTAAAAAGTTTCATTTTTTCTACTTTCATTTCTAAGGCATTTTCTTTCATTTTCGCGTTATCTTTTAGATCCAAATCCCAAACACTGTCTGACTATCTCATTTTTCACTGCCTTCCTCTTATCTCGTCTATGGCTTTTACCTTCCGCTCCTCTGCCACTCGTTGCCGGCCACCTCCGTCCTACCTCTTTTTCCTATTTCTACATTTGGCCATTGCTTTCACCATGTCGTCAAAACGTACGTGGGATTTGTCAGAATTCCACTCATGTCTTTCATTGCGGCCACATTGTGGACACCTTCCACGCATTCTACTCAATCCAATTTGGTGGTGCAACCGCCGAAGACTCCGTCATCCCTGACCAGCCAAAAGTCCATGGATTTGTCGGAATCCAAACCGGGATCTCCTCCAGCGATCGTCTCAAGGCTTTGAGTAGTACTTGGTTCTCCCCTAATCTTGAGAATCTTCTCAAGTAACATTCATTAATTAAATGTCTGCAAGTGCTTTTCTTTTTCATCTGGGTTTTTGTTTTGCGTTGCTTGACTTGAATTCATAGCTCAAGATAGTATCAATTAGTACCAGCAATGTAAATATTCAATTAGTATCAGCTATGTAAATACTCAATGAAAATGATGAGTGACTATGAATGTGGGCCCCGCATGTTTTTGAAAAAGTTGAGCTTTTAATGACTTTTTTAATGGGGTCAAACCGGGGCTAATTTGATAGGATCAAGTCAAAATCCTGAAATAACTACATATAAATTTCGAAACCGTATGATTTTAGATTATATATTTTCTTTATTTCTTTTCTTTTGGTTATGAAAACATCCCAAGAGGTATTAAATTATAGTTGTTTGTGTACATAGATACAATAGAGTGGAATTATATTTTCACTAGATTTAGGTATGGTCTTTTTGAGAGGTTGAAAACCAAAATTTGCTAAAATAAAATACGTTTAAATCACCCATACCGTAAGAGTGGGGAGGAATTAAAATCTTTATCCTTGTAATAACATGATATAATGACAATTATTGACATTTTTTTTCCCATGAGAGAGAAGATTTCAAGAACTTAAAAATTCGTCATATAATGATCAATCATTGCCATTTAATTTTGACATTTTCCATGATAGATAGAAATTAGCGCACATGAAGAAATTGATGGGAGCACAACGAAAATGAAAAATTTAAAAACCAGTAAGAAAGATGAAAAATAAAAAAATTTGATATAAAGGGCACGACAAGTATAAATACCCTCTTATGAGAACGATGATTTGTTAATGGTTTCTTTTATGTTTTGTTGTATTAACTATGAACTAATTTTTTTGAATAAATAAGTATCATCATATACTACTTTTTCATTTAAATGTATAATATTACACACTTTTAGATTATTTTATTTGGCAGGTTTGACTATGATTAAAAATGTGATTACGAGAAAAAAAAAATTATATTAAGGGCTTCTTTTTTATTTTGTTGAATTAATTCTGAAATGATTTTTTAAATAATCATCTTGATGTGCTAGTTTTTCATGTTGAAAAATTTTCATACTGCAGATTTTTGGATCATTTTATTTGACATCCTTGACTAAACTTAAAATTGTGACTAGTAAAGCAATTTAGATTAATGGTGTTAGGTTTTAAAGTTGTTGGCAATCTTTTCACAAAACTATTGTTGTAAAAGAGTTTTTAAAAGTCAAAGTGTCAATAGTAAGTTAGAAGTCCTAGGATTCGAGTATGAAACAAATGAATAAAAGTCGTGACATTTTCGCTAGCCTATCGCCCAACTGATGCTCAAGCGATAAAGACAGAAGATGCGTCGCCCGCGGACTTCGCTCGATCGACACATCATCGCTCGCTTGTCGATCATCGACATTGTATTCCGGGAAATCTAATTCACGTTTTTCAAGATTTTTATCCGGCCCATACTACCCAATATATTTTCACTATATATATATGGACGCCATCATTCGAAAAATACAGATCGAACATTGAGAGAAACAAGGTTTTGCATCCTCCATATCATTCCACATCATTTTTCCTAGAGTTCAACCATCATTTTGGTTTGATAATTTCTTTGAAAAACATCATCCTCACATAAACCAAACACCAAAACACTTATTTCTATAACATCTGTTAGAGTTCTGAAGAACAAGGAAGGTGACCAGAGTTTCTGGTTGTTGGAGAATGAGGAGTTCTCATTAATTCTCATGAGATAGACGAATTCAGAAGGTCGGGAGTTGTTGTAGGAGCTCGCAATCCAGGGGATTTTGGTGATTAGAGTCAGAAGGTTAGAAAGCACCACAATTAGTCGAGTATGACAGTACTGTAAGTTGATTCGTTTATAATAGATTGTTACTAACTAGGGCCCGGAGTTTTTACCCAATTACGAGTTTTCCCTGTCATTATATTTTGAGTTATTTACTGTTCTCTATATAACCACAACATTCAAACTATATAAAAATTGAATGGATTGAATAACCATCTACAAACAATTAAAAGTAACACGTTGTTTATTAATTGTTAATTTTAATTCCGCGTTATTCACATATTATGTGATTTTACGGTCGATTAGTAACTTTCAAGTGGTATCAGAGTCTAATAGCAATTCCTGACCCATATTTAATCTAGATGAGTCAGTCTCTTTTTGTGCCTACGTTTTTTTACAGAAGAAATTATGCATATTGGAAGGTTAGGATGAGAGCATTCCTTAAGTCTCTAGATGAGCGGATTTGGGTTAGTGTGCAAAATGGTTGGACCGTCCCTTTCTCTACCGTTTCAGATGTAGTTACCCCCATTAATGTCTCTTTGGACCAATGATGAACTAGTTGAGTGCAACTAGAATAGTAAAGGGCTTTATGCCCTGTTTATGGCTGTATCTGTTGAAGAGTTTAGGAGAATGTAGATGTGTGAAATCGCGAAAGAAGTTTGAGATATTTTAGAGACCACACATGAGGAAACCAAAACCTTTAAGAACTCCAAACTGCATATGTTAACCACTAGATTTGAAGAAATTAGAATGAAGGACGATAAATCGTTCGATGAATTCTATGCGAAGCTAAATGACATAGTCAGCTCTAGTTTCAATCTAGGTGAAAAAATACCTGAATAAAAAATTATTCGAAAAGTCCTTAAATCCTTACCTGAGAGGTTTAGACCTAAAATTACTGCGATTGAAGAGAGCAAGAACTTAGATACAGTTAAGATAGAGGAACTTGTAGGATGCCTTCAAACCTATGAATTCACAATATCTCAACCGAAGAAGGTTAAATCTATAGCCTTGAACTCCGTTAAAGAAGATGAGTGTGAGTCTACTAATACTGAGAACCTTATGGATGATGAGATAGCTTATTTTGTAAAGAAATTCCAAAAAAATCTCAGGAATATGAGAAAACCCCAAGAGAGGAAGAAGGATGTCTTTAGTAAATTTCAGAAAGACAAGCATGATAAGGCTAATGCTAGGAGTTCTAGTAAGAAATCTCAGTCAGTTAGATGTAATGAGTATCAAGGTTTTGGTCAATATAGGAATAACTGTCCTAGCTACAAGAAGAACTTAAATAAAGGAAATGGTAAGGCATTGGCTGTATCTCTGACTGATGATGAATCCAATTCAAGTGTTCAAAGTGATACTTCTAGCAGTGAGGATGAAAGAAAGTTTATGGCTTTCACTTCTAGGATTAAAAGTGAATCTGATAAGAACAGTGAGAATGACGAGGATGTAGATAGTGGTGAGCCATATGAGAAAGATTCTGAAGATGAGGATAAGATTGGTGAGGCTTATCAAAAATTATTTGAAGATGGTCTTAAAATAAAGAAGGTCAATAAAGCCGTATTGAAGAAGGTTAATGAACTTGAGATAGAGAGAGAAACTCATAGCTGACCTTCAGGATTCTTCCAAAAATCTGAGTAAGATGACCATTGACAATGAGAAATTAGAAATCTAGGTTAAGAACCTTCTGAACCAACTTGAAGATTCCAAGTCTCAACTTCGTGCTTTCTCTAGTGGATCTCAAAAACTGGAGAGTCTTTTGAGATTGAACAGACCAATTGTGAATAGGCAAGGTCTAGGATATAATCAGACCAATCATAATATGACTAGTACTTCCAAAAACATTTTTATCCCTACCACCAACCAGTTTACATTTGTTCCTAATCCTAAACTCAAAAACAATGGTATCCTAGGACAGAAGTCTACTACACAGCGTATGACATCCCAACCTAGGAATAGATATCAGCGGCCACATAACTTTGGACCTAGGTTTATCCTTACTTGTTTCAATTGTGGTGAGTTAGGACATATATGGCTTATGTGTCATAAATTCCTGAATAGAAATAGAAATCAAAATTTCACTAGAGTTAGAAATCAGAATTTCGATAGTCAATTGATTTCCTCACTAATAAGGCGAGTCAATTGATGACACAGTTAACTAAGATTAATTCTTCCACTAGGCAAGTTTGGGTGAAGAAGAGTGATTTGAAAAATCTTGAGATAGATTACGGTGCTCTTAGAGGTAAGAACATTTGTTTACTTAACTGATTAGGTACTTTTGGTGCATGCTTGTGCTTTATCACTGTGTTTCATTTATTATAGCATGCATATCAATTATTTTATTTATTTATTATTTTGTTTTTAAGTTGTTATATTTTTTTAAAAATAATTTAAAAAATTGAAAACTAAAAAAGAGGAATTTTTTCTTCTACATAATATATAATTTACTTGAACATGTGTGTTGTGATCAAGTATAAACTTAATTGATGAGTTGTAGCATACTTTTCATTACCGTGTTTAGGTTTATGTTGAGTACTTAGTATATGTTTTTTCATGAACCATCTGCATTGCACACACTATGATCTTGTGATGACAGTCATCGTTTGTAAGGTGACCTTGAACATGAATTGACCTTAATTTAGTATACCTAAACTCGAGTATATCCCCTTAAATGAAGTAATAATGTTTCATCTTATACTCTTTTTGGATATCTATTTGACTCGAGTAATTAAGCTCGAGCAGTTTCTCATAATCTGATGCCCTTGGTCAATTGAGTTGGAGTTATCGGCTCAAAACTCGTTACATGGGTCATCTTAGTCGCTTAATGGAGAAGAATCTGTACATAAGATGTTAAAAATGAAGGGTAATATGATGAATGTGAAAAAAGGAGCTCAAAGTCAAGGGAGAAAATAATAATATACGTGAAAATAAGTTTTATGTATATGTCCTAATATGCAGTTTCTGGTTTGACTTTCATTAGTGGAGGGATCAACTTATTTACCAGTAAAATTTAGTATGTCCTTTCTCACAAATTTAAGGTTTGGAGTCTTGTTCACAAGGAATTAGTGGCACCTAACACACATGAGTCACTTATACAATTTATTCCATTTAGACTTGAATTGAGTATGTGGAAAAGTTTACAAATAATTGATTATGCCTTGGTATGCTCTCAACTGCATATTTGAGTTGTTATATATTTTTTATTTATTTCCCTTCGCCATTGGTGACAAAAAGGGGGAGAGATGAATGAGGTATGAATGAGATGTGTTATGAATGTGTTACGAATGAGATGTGTTTAAATTTAAATTTTGAATTTTGGAGAGTTTGTAGTAAGGGGGAGATGATTTTTTTTATGCTTAGCTAGATTAAGTTTTGATATTTCGTGATATCAATGTGGTTGTGGTGTGTTGGTTTATATTGATATTTCATCAGTTGGTATGTGCTTGAATTTATGAACTGTCCCAAATGCTTTATTTCTGTTACTGTTTCACGTGCTTTTACACTTGGTATTTGAGTTGTTCTTTTCAGGGAACTAGTAGGACAAAGGAAATACAAGCTTCAGCCAAGTCAATTGGTTTTTGGGTAGACTAGATTGAATCGACTTTGATTTGTAATACATGTTTTGTCAAAGAAGGCCAAAGAGGGAGTTTGTTAGATTTTAAAGTTGTTGGCAATTTTTTGACAAAACTATTGTTATAAAAGAGTTTTTAAAAGTCAAAGTGTCAATAGTAAGATAGAACTCTTAGCGTTCGTGTATGGAACAAATGAATAAAAGTCACCGCATTTTCGCTAGTCTATCGCCCAACTGATGCTCGAGCGGTAAAAACAAAAGTTGCATTGCTCGTCTGTCGTCTGGACTTCGCTCGAGCGACAGTGTATGCCGGGAAAATCTAATTCGCGTTTTTCAAGATTTTTATTCTGCCCATACTATCCAAAACCTCTTTACTATATATATGGATGCCACCATTCGAAAAATATAGGTTGAACATTGAGAGAAACAAAGTTTTGCAACCTCCATATCATTCCACATCATTCCACATCATTCCTAGAGTTCAACCATCATTTTGGTTTGATCTTTACTTCGAAAAACATCATCCTCACATAAACCAAACACTAAAACACTACTTCCATAACATCTGTCTGAGTTTTAAAGATCAAGGAAGGTTACCAGAGTTTTTGGTTATTGGAGAATGAGGAGTTCTCACTACTCCACATGAGATAGATGAATTCAGAAGGCCGGGAGTTGCTGAAGGAGCGCACAATCCAGGAGGGCTTTGGTGATTACAATCAGGAATTTAGAAAGCACTAGAATTAGTTGAGTATGACAATACTGTAAGTTGATTCGTTTATAGTGGATTGTTACTGGATTGGACCCGGAGTTTTTACTCAATTATGGATTTTCTCGGTCATCATATTTTGAGTTATTTACTGTTTTCTATATAACCGCGGCATTCAAACCATAGGAAAGTTGAGTTGATTGACTAACCATCTAGAAACAATTACAAGTGACTTGTTGCTTATTAATTGTTAATTTTAATTCCGCGTTATTCGCCTATTAGGTGATTTTAGGGTCGAACTAGTAACTTTCAAATTGATAATTATTTCTTTTCTATTTTATTGAATTGTTGGATTATTCCACTTGGGATGCTTGACTAAGTTTGAAAATATGATTATAAAAATAATCTTCCCTTCGTCTCACAAATTTATAAATTGTATGTAAATAAAAATAAAAGTGGAATATATAAAAGTGTGAATTAGAATGATTAATAACTATAAATGTGTAGTTCAAATCAATATTTGACATTGACTGAATTTATAATTTTTTTTTTATCTAAACAGAGGCTTAATCTAATGGGTTACAAGGTTTTTATTTTTGTTGTGTTAAATGTGGACTAATTTCTACATAAACAAGTATCATGTTGTGTTGCATTTTTAAAAAAACGTATTATAATGTGCATTTTTGGATTTTTCACTTGGCATGCTCAGCTAAGTTTAAAAATGGGATGATAACAACAATTTAATCTAACTATTTCTTTTGTGTGTTGTTGTGTTCTTTGTTAATTAATTTTCTACATGAACAAGTATCATGTCTGGTTATTACTTTTCACTAAAAATAAACTCTAGATTTTTGAATTATATCACATGCCAAAGCTTGGCTAGGCTTAAAAATATGATTACAAAACAATTTAATCTAATGATTAAACTTTTTTTTTTTTTTTGCGCAACTAAAGAACTGGGACATAAAGCAGCTAAATCATCTATCAACTTCATGTTATACTGTAAATTAGTTATTCCATTTCATACATAAACATTTTGTATCTCAATCAAACACATTCGATCTTCTCTAAATTTATTACTTTTTTTATTAATCTAATGTACTGTAGAATTGAAGACCAGATTGCCGATATTTTAACTAAGCCCCACAAATTTCTTGCATTCTAGAGCTTTCGGAGGCAGCTTGGAGTTTGTACTTTAGATGATCAAATCCGATGGATAGTAAACATAATGTTATATCTGGAACATCAGTTTAAGTGAGGGATTGTTGGAAGTATTGATTAATTTATTAAGTTATTTGTTGTCTTGGTCAAAATGATTTTGTTTATCATGATTTTATGCTTTTTTGCATGTCCCTAGTCTATAGGAAAGTTTGTTTGTGCACATTGTGTAGTTGCTGGTTCATTGCTAATAAATGTTGGTGTATTTGCTTATAAAGGCTATTGATTAATTAATAAAGCTATCAGTTCAGTACTTCCCTTTTATTTTTCTTGCTTTCTCTATCTTTATATAAAAAGTTCTACCTTTTAACATTAGTATCAGTGCTTGGTTCAGAGAAAGTAAGAAGAGGAAAAGTGAGTTAAAATAAGAGACTGAGCTAGTGAGAGTTCTGGAAATGTGAGGTAGAGAGTCCATCCAAAAGTGGAAGCAGCTTTATATCTCTATTTCAACTCTGGGGTTTTTTTTTTTTTTTGCAAAGAATAGCAGTAAGCAAATGGCTTCTGAAAGCCTTGTGCAGACACCATTTCAAGATTCGATGGTCACTATCAGGGGCAGACCCAGACCATTTGTCTCGTGGGATCAAAAATGAGAATTTAAAAATATTTAGAACTGCATATCATTA
>CAIGRM010142637.1:0-10392 GCA_903798335.1 Fraxinus albicans | reverse complement strand
ATTGAACAAAAATTACGTCCAAATCGGTTTCCAAACGAGTTCCAATCGTATAAGGAAAGTTACATTCGCGCGCAGATTTTATCTCTACACAGCAGTCCGTATTTCGGCTATAAATTTCTCATCTGATATTCGATTGAAGCGATTCAAAGTTCTTTGGAAATATAACTTAAAGGGCTACAACTTTGATAGAAATAGAAATTTCTCAATTCGGACGTTTACTATACCAAAAACGGGTCTCAATTTTCGACTAAAAATCTGGAATATAACTTTTGCGATTAGACATTGATTGTGATAATATTCCATTCATTTTTGAGTTCTAATTCCACTCAATTGTCACCTAGAAATCTTCAAAATATCATCTTGTGGTCCAAATCAACTTAAATCTGGAATATAACTTGTGCGATTGGATATTGATTGTGATAAATTCCATTCCTTTTTGAGTTCTAATTCCACCCAATTGTCTCCTAAACATCTTCAAAGTATCATCTTGTGGTCCAAATCAACTATTGAATTTGCAATTTGATAATCAAATTTTGGATTTTGTCATTTTTCACCATTTTTCGGTTCTTTCTTTCAATTTCTCGTTCAACCATTGAGTTTTACCTATATAACTTAAAATACAACAATTTAGGATATATTTTGTAAAAAGAACTATCAAATATTGTTATTTTAGACCCCGAATAAGTGTATAAAATACACTTATCAGCAACCCATTTCCATGGCTGTGCAGTCCATTTGAAAGGTTGTACAACCCATTTCGAAGGATGAACAGCCCATTTCCATGGCTGTGCATACCATTTGAAAGGCTTAACAGCATATTTCAAAGGCTGAGCAGTCCATTTAAAAGGCCGTACAGCCCACATCAAAGGTTGTGTAACCCATTTCAAAAGCTGTGCAACACATTTCAAAGGCTAAGTAGCCTATTCCCACGACTGCTCAGTCTAACTTCAAAGACTGATCGTTCTCAGACAACGCATGACCGCTATGCCGGAGGTTTGACGTTCCCATTATTATTATATGCATCACATCCTAGAATCTCGAGCACGAGACTCAGGCATTGATACAAGGGGGCCATTGATAATCCCAATGTTCGAGGAGCCCGAGGACCGTGCCCGAGGATGCCTTTTCCAGTTTGTGTCCAACTCGACATGACCTTATGGTCGGGGTTGTACATCCCAGACCACTATGTCTCCCTTAAGGTCACGACAAGACCTCATCTCGTGCAGCCCCCGACTTATTATGGCTCTCCCTCTCGTCAAAGCTTATTATCCAAACCTAAGAGGAAGAGAATCTTGATGTTAACATGTTTCCTCATCCTGAAAGGACTCTACCATCAGAGTCCTACCCTTATCCAAGTGCATGGATTATACAAAACCAATTGAGTTACCACTCCCAATTACATTAGAACTCCTAGGGATTTCAACATTGTAATCTTACTAGGAATACACTAACTACCTATAAATACATCATTTAAATTCATTACTAAGGTACGTTTTTCCATACAACCTCCAACACATATCTTCTCACAAATTCTTTCTCTAACTTAAGTATCGGAGGGGCGACGAGGTGCAAATTCATTAGTAAGGTACGTTTTTCCATACAACCTCCAACACATATTTTCTCACAAATTCTCTCTCTAACTTAAGTATCGGAGGGGCGACGAGGACACATCTCGACGCATTTATTTCAGGTACCGAAAAGCCTCGGTCGTACTCATTCTCAGTCGTCAACCTCGGAAGTCGACAAGTACGTTTTTTGGTAGCATCATCATAAATTAGGAATTTACTCAAACATAAATAATAATAATAATAATAATAATAATAATAATAATAATAATAATAAACCTTATAATCGACGGATGCTTTTGAAGTTATGTGAAGTACCATCTATCATGTCATCAAATCTGTTACATTTTAAAATACAAGTCGAGAGAGTCACGAATGGAACAAAAATTTGAAGTTCAATAACAACTCGATGAATTTTTGAAGTTTAATGATAAACTCACACAAATTTTAGAAAGTCAAAAACAACTCTAAAAACTTTTAGCGTGTATTTGATTAACTTTATTGTTCATGAAAAATGACATTTTTCATCTAAACTTCTACTTTAGAAATGTTTGATTGACATTTTTTCAATAAAAAAAATTTTCTAAAAGTTTGTCACATAATCAATTTTTTCTCAAAAACAAGTAATATATATTTTTTAGGGAGGGATGGATTTTTATTTTCTGGCAATTCACTTACTCTCTCTCTCATCTACCCCTCCCTCCCATCTCATCTACCCACCAATAAAAGATGAATAGTATAATATTTTCTAGATTAAAAATTAAACTAATCAAACACGCAAATAAATTTTAGGCAAAGTTTAATAGCAACTGAAAAACATTTTCTTGAAACAGAGGATGAAAACTTTTGGTTGGAGCGTACAAGATTGATACCTACGCCTAATACCACTGGTCTGGTAAAATCCTAGAATTAACAGTTTCTTGCCTTCGAAATAAAATCAAGATTCATAAAAGTTGCTGCCATAAGAAATAAAAGCCTCACAATATACCATATTATTTGGAAGTTCTCAGGCGATAAAGCATGTACAAGAAGATATGCAGCTTCATCTTTTCTTTTTACAGCATTCCAAAGGCCAAAATTCAAGAAAATGGCTAGTACTGGGAGTTTGATCAAATGATCAATGACCCTTCTTTTGGTTTTAAAACATATTAATTGTTTATCCATGAGTTTGAAACAAACACAAAGTAGTGCCCCTACAATCTCTGTATTTAGATTCCGTAATGGTGTTGTTTCTGCATCATTAGATTGAACTGTCGAGAGAGAGCTTTCCCGGTTTACTTCCACCTGCAAAGAACAATGATTCAATGTTCCATTAGTCACAACCGTGCTTCATTACACTGAAAAAAAACCATCCACGCAACTGAAAATAGAACTCACAGGATAGCATTGGAAGTTCAGAGCTTTTCAGTACACGCAGCCTCTTCACAGTTGATACAAACATGCTGCAAACAAGATATACAAAAAAATAAAAAAATGGTGTTTTAGCAGTCTAATTCCATCGAAAACTGAGTCATGAATCTACGAGTGAACTTGATTGTAATAAGCACAATGCTTATATGCCACATACCATCACAAGTGAGATTTTTGCAAGACAGATCAGGTAAACTGCCATAAGCATTCACTGAGTCTCTTAAATTTAAATACATTTCGGCACTTCTAAGGATGACGACTTTGATTCATTAACGAAAAAATATAATTTCTGGAGTATGTTTTGAATAATAAAACCGCAATTAATAAAATATATCGGGCAGGGAATTTAGGTACAGAACGCCAAACCAAGAAGAACAAATGTGCCATCCTTTCTATTTCCGAAAACCCCAGAACCAAGTGGCAGAATATGAAAAAGAACTGGACAAAAATAAAATTGCATCAGATTCAAGGAGGTAAGATGCTTACTCCCAAGGGACATCTCCAACAAGCATCCTGTCCCCTTCATTATCTTCATAAACAAGGGTATATTCCCCACTTCCATTCAACAAACCACTTATCACTTTCTCTTCCTCTAACTCGTTTTCGATACCATTCGTCGAAGAATCACTTTGAGCTACAAAGATAAATGAAAAACAAGTGAACCAGTCAGATTTTCAAAGAAACATGCATCTATATTTAGATTTTGAGGATGCATGGCTAAGCCTACAAAAAAAGGTTACTTTTAAGTGGATTACTTATTCTTTTCTCACTATGATTAAATTTTTCGAAAGTAACTCTTCCGACTAAAGGTAAATATATTACTAATACACGAGTCTATTTACCTAACCTAAAAGTGAACCTTTCGAGAGTAGTTAAACATGATTAATCAAAAAAGATAAACACGTGATCCACACATAAATTCATCATGCGCTCTGACAAGGCTTGGTTATGTTTAACTTTGCACCCGATAGCATCAATATGAGATATGTGATAATTCAACTTTCGCTAGATTAAAGCAGTATTATAAATCATTTGCCGGATAGTAACCTGCAAGTAAACCTCTGAAGAGTTCATCAACGGCTGAGGAGAGTTTTTCATAGCTATTGAACGCTTTAAGATCCACTTTCCTTCCAATGGGAACACCATCCATGTTTATCTTCACAAACCTACTTTTGGGGCAATTTTCAATAGGTTTTTTGCTGAAATCTTTGTCCGGGACCACACTCTGTGACTCAGAGGATAATTTAGAAGAATTGCCATTTGCAAGATTCTTCCTAAACGAACGAATAGGAGGCCATCCCACCACTGGAGCAGGAGCAGTTCTATTGTTTTTTTACAGATGGGGCACCACAATAGAACAAAGATTTGTTAATGGCCAACTAAAAATTACATTCACTCTTTATAGCAAAGCCTGGCAAATCAAAATTATAACTAAATTATCAAGAACCAATACAGATGATTATGTCTCGTCAACGCAATTCAATAACATGATGAGTTTGTCCATGAAGATTTATCAAATGGATCAAAATGAATACAATTTTTGGTGTTTTTTCCCCCCCATTTTGCTTTCCATTGGCGTCTTGATTTCACTTGGTGGAGAAGGTGATTTAAGGGATCTAAGTAGGCCACAACCAATCTTTACATAAAGCATTTACTAAAGTTAAGCAGAGGCACCCATAAATCTAATCGGCAAAAACTACAGCATGCTGAAAAATTGACCTCCTTACTTACAGGGTTATTACCATATTAAATGAATATTCACAGGACAGCTGCAGGAAGTAACTTAATTATTAATATGAAATATGAATATTTGTACAGACAGACACATAGTTGAGAGGAACGCCCTTGGACAAATGCACGATAGAGAGGATAAGGATCGACAACACATAAATACAAGGCAGGCAAACATACAAAAATCTAAAAATTATCGCCAGATTGATTTACATCTACATGCATGGAGCAGGGATGGGAATTTCTGGGAGGTGTGCATATTCAAAGATTTGTATTTGCTGCTGAACTTTTTTGAAGTACTAAAACAACAAAAAGTTGAGGTACCTTTTCTGAGCATTGCTGCTGTTAGGCACTGCCTTATTTGCAGGTGAAAATGCCTTCTTTTCTGCACCCTGCAACTCTACTGTTCTACACGATTTCTTTTCCATAAGGGGAAAAAATGAAGCCTTTGTTTGGTGTTGCCATGGAGTGGGGGCACTGGTGGTGGTTGCGCCGGCGGTGGTGTTAGGGAAGAAGCCAAAAGAGAGCAGAGACTCATTTTTGGGACCATTAATTTGTTTGAATGTCCAATCTCCACCAGGTGGACCAAGTCTTAGCTCAAGCTTTTTCTCCTCTGAAAGTCCATGGTTTGTTTCTTCTGCACTTTTCACAAGCCATTCCTTCTCTTTTGGAATCAAATCAAGCAACTGAGGACATCCCACATCTTTTCTTGAATAGCCCTCCATTTATTGGTGAATTAAAGCAGAATGTCTTTCAAGTTTCAGCTCAAGGATGAGTAATCAATTAAGAAGTTCTTGCTGCAAAAAAAATGGGAACAAATACCCAAAATGCTTATTTAGCAGTAACTGCATCATAATGCACAAAATATAAAGATTAAGCTAAGGAAAAGGGCAAAGATCAGTGCATGTGCTTAAAGTACCTCGAAATGCTTAACCAAAGCTTAGATTGATAAAAACCCACATCTTCAAAATCATGAAAACGCAAGCTTCTGTCCTCCAAACCCACAAAACTCAAGAAATGAACACAAGAATCAAAGCTAAAGAGCAACCCTTAAGAGTCTTAAAAGGGAGTTGTTATTTCAATATAAAAGCTATAAAACTCACAAAAGAAACAGAAATATAAAACAACAAGCACTAAAGAAACCCCACCAAGAACAAAGATAAACCCTAAGAAAAAAAGGCAGGCCCAGGGGGGTATTATAGCTCCAGGATTGTGATCTTTGCTTTTATGCCTTATTTTTTGGCACGCTGAGCGAGTGCTATCTTGTCAAGTTCTCTCTCTTATACATACATGATACATAAATATATATGCACACTGCACACACACTCTTACTGTGTCTCTATACTGTACAGTCTATCCCCTACTAGAGTTTGTTTTTGTTTTGTCTTAGGCCTTTGTTATGTTGTCAAGAGATGAGAGAGAGAATTAATGCAAGAGAATAGACTCTGATTCCTTTCACTCGAAGAACCCCAAAACAGGAAACAGAATTAGCACGCAACCATTCCCTCACCAGTAATATGTTGTTTGCTTCAGGAAGCAAAGCTTCCGCCTTCCAGGAATAAATACCACATTTTATCTTCATTATTTTTAAAATATATTTTTCTCTTTTATTTTTAATCACAAATTCTTTAATAAAATAATATTACACGCAAATTCAAAAAAAAATTCTTATTTTTTAACCACACATTCTCCATAAAATCATTATTTTAAAATATACTTTTGTTAAAAAAAAAAAAAGCTCAAACAAACTCTAATATCTCACTATACAATAAAAATATATACACAACGTTTATATAAATGTATGCCGAGCAATGCTTGATATACATCATGCATTACACTCCTTACACAATGGTGGAGGGCCCGCAATTTAAAAAATCACGGGCTCCACCATCCATTGTGAGAGGAGCGTAAATCTTAATGTACACAAAAGCGTACATTAAGACTTATTCATATATGCCTTGGAATTAGTACATTACCCACCAAAAACATTAAACGTCTCTTTTAAATTTTAGCCCTTGTTTGAATCTCATTATTTGGCAAATAACACATTTTGAAATAGTAGATTGGTGGAGAATGTATTGTTAAAAAATAAGAAAAAATTTTGAATTTGCGCGTAATATTATTTTATTAAAAAATGTACTGTTGAAAATATGTATAAGTGATTTGAGAGTGAACTTTTACAACATTGCAAATGCTTCTAGTAATACCTTGTACATCATGATTAGTGCTCGAGGCTTAGCTCGTCTTCTATTAATTCTTCCAGACTCGCGATATACATTGGTAAGACTCGAACTCGAAATATTTATAGTAGAGGATTAGTAACATATTTACACAATTTTCTAACAAGTAATCGTAAAACTCGAACTCATAAGTCTTAATATATTGAAGATGATATAGTTTATTTAGTCCAATCGGTAGGTTTTCTGTTTAATTAAAGGCAACGATCAAAATGGAATTACACCCTAAATTTGGCTAAAATATTGGTTCCCTAATTTTGATCCCTGGATTAAAAATTGCAATAAATAACTTAAATTGCAACTGAAAGTCAATTACTTTGACTTTTAAAATCTTTAGTCAAGTAGCATGATTCGTTTATCTCGACCTTGTTTGATTCTCATTTTTTTTCAAAATACATTTTTTTATCTTCTTTTCAACTATACATTTTTTTAATTAAATAATATTATATGTAATCCAAATATTTTTCCTTCATTTTCAACTGCTTATTCCCCATCAATCTATATTCTGAAATACATTCGACACGAAAGAAGGGACTCAAACATTTCCCTAAGGATCCGTTTGATAACCCTCATTTTTCATGGAAGTAGGAAATTTTTTTCCATTCTTGTTTTTGGCTTGTTTGATAGTACAAATTTTCCATGGAAAATTTTTTTTCTCTTAGACCCACACGTGCACATTTTCCATGAAATTGGGGAAATTGTTTTCCCACCTTTTGGTGGGTTTTCATTTTCCAGTTTTTTTTTCTTTTACAATTGAGAAAAATTCTAGACACAATGGTAAAAAAAAATTATCATTTTTATTGACAATTTCCATACAAAACAAAGTCAAACGAATGGTATTCGGTATGGTAATTTTTTTTTTCTTTTTTTGCCAATTGGAACAAATTTTATATCCAATGGTAGAAAAAATTATCATTTTAATAGACAATTTTCATAAAAACGAAGCCAAATGGACACCAATTTTTCAACATTTTATATGGAAAATTATACTAATCAAACACAATTAATTACAATTTCCAGTAAAAACAATTTTTAGGCAAATTAATTCCCTGTAAAACATTTTCTTTCCACCCATTTTCCACATTTGCAATCAAATGGACCATAATTCTATTCTAGATTTTGGTCAATGTTTGACCAGGATTAATATCTGTGTGTCATCCATGTATATCATTTTCTGTACTGTCATTTGTTTTGTGTCAAAATTCAATTCTCTTTTCTGAAATATATATACTCTTTGCAATAAGTCTTAATGTACACTCTTATATACATTAAGACTTACACTCCTCTAGCAATGGAGTGTGGGGTCCTCGATTTTTTAAATTGCGGGCCCCCCACCATTGTGAGAGGGGTGTAATGCATGATGTACACCCAAAAGTGTACATCAAGCATCTCTCTGCTCTTTAACCAACAAGTACAAAGTCATTTCTGTACACTAATGAATATCGATAAAATGTTACGTATGTAAATTTAAAAATTTTTCCTATTTTTTAATCAAACATTCTCAAAAAATTCACTATTCAAAACATTATTTTTCTAAATAATTTCCATCAAACGGGGATAAGATTTAACTAAAAATCAATTTTTAGGAAATTTTGATAAAGCTAATAAAATATGTAATTAAAATTTTGATTCTGCGATTGAAAATGAGTTTTAAAAAATAGGAGGCTAATGGTATCAATTGCTTTTCTAAAGTTAAAAATAGACATCACATCCTAATTTTTATCAAACTCTATAATGATACAAATCAAAAGGAGGTGTAGGAGGCTACGAGCTCAATACATGCACACCAGAATGCAAACCTAGCCATCATCGTGACAAACACATTCTTCATGTCTGAACTATCATAATCTCGACAATTTCCACTTGGAATGGAATAACAAGGAAAAATATGGGTTCAACTCATTTACTTTCTAGTTAGTATGGTTTTGGCTCCCAAACTTCAAAAGTATAGTTTTGGGTCCCCGGCCTATTAAATAAGAGAAAGCGTGTCATGGAATCTATCAACGTTGACCTTAAAACCCCATGTGAAAATAACTTCAAATCAGTTAATCAAGTTCTTCGCATTAAATATTTGATGATTTTATCCCCAACTTTAAATCACGTAATAATCTTATATGGTTATAGCATTCACGTTTGACAGATTTCATCGCAGCGAAGATTCAAATTGACATATTGACCAAACTCAAATGCTCACTTTTGAATGTTGGAGTTCTAAAACCACACAAATTGGATGTAAGGGAGATCTACCGTAATTATATCAACAAAATGAAATCATGAAAAAAAATGTTTTGGGCAATTTTGTTTGGGGGTTTATTTGCAATTTTTAAAAGTTAACGAGGACGATTGCATGACGTAAGAAGATTTCGAACATGTGAGAGAGGCTTGGACTTTGTGGTCTGCTTGTCCTGGTTACTGGTAATGTCTTTGAGACGCCATACACCTATAGACCAGCCTCCCTAATGCACTGAATGCCACGTGTCAAACTACAAGGTTTTTATTCGTGGGGACCGTTATTGTTATAGCTGGAGATAACGGCGCGTGGGTTACTCCTGGGATTTCGGCAGAATTATTATGGTTTATTGGTTTACATAGTTCTACACGCGCCGCCTGATTTCTCTAGATATGAAAACTTTTTTAAGGTGCGTTTGAGCCATATTATTTTGGAAAAAAATGTATTTTCGAATAGTACATTAATAGAGAATGTGTGGTTTAAAAAGAATAAAAAGTATTGATGTGATGAAAAATATTATTTTATTGAAAAATGTGTGGTTGAAAATAAGTAAAAGAATGAAAATGAAAATTTAATATGGCTCAAACATGGACTTATCATGTTTCTCTTCCTCTCTTTCGAAATTCTTCTCTCTTTTTTTTAACATATAAATTTTCAATCATACATACACAAAATAAAATATTTTACAAGTGAATTAAAAAAAAAATTCTTACTTTTTAATCACATATTTTCGAAAAATTAATTATTCAAAATAATATTTTTGTAAAACAATGACCACCAAACATGAGCTTAATAAACATGCATACAAAATTATTATTAAGCCATTGTTTGAACTCCATTTTTGGTTAAAATGTACTTTAGAATAATAACTTTTTTGGAGAATGTGTGGTTCAAAAATAAGAAATTTTTTTTTGATTAAGTGTAAACTTATTTTGTGTGAAAATGTGTGGTTGAAAATAGATTTTGAAAAAATATATTTAATAAAAAATGGAGCTCAAACATGGGCTAAATGAAATCCTGACCATTAGGGTTCTCCAGTATATTATACGGAATAAAATAAGCCGAGAGCTTCATAATTTAAAATTTTAATTTTTAAAAAAAATTAATTTTAATAACATATTCACTTAATAAATAATTTTATATGTGAACTCAAAAATTTTATCTATTTTTTCACCACACTTTCCTCAAAAATACAATTAAAAAAAAAAAAAATATATAT
>CAIGRM010142627.1:0-27137 GCA_903798335.1 Fraxinus albicans | reverse complement strand
TTCATTAAAATCAAAATCATAACCGCCAAATTGCACCATCGGTTCGATTTTTTTCCCCCAATTCGATTCGATTCGATTCGATTAACATCGATTTTTTATTTTAACCGTTCGAATTGCCATCCCAGAGGGGAATAGTTGGCTACTAGTCAAAGAAACCAAAATTCATGTACTATTGGAATGAGCTAATTCCTAGGCGAAAAATTCTACAATTTTAACATTGACACAGACTCGGAGATTCCTAGGTCTCCTCTACTTCAACTCCCTTTTCGTCTCTCGCTTTCTGCCCAAAACAAGATAACTCTCTGGTATTTCTTGGACTCCCTCACTTGACTTTATGCATAGAATGAATATATTTAACAAAGGGTTCCTTCTTAACTATCAATTACATTTTTCCAGAATATATATATATTTTTTATGTAGGTTGTTTATCTTTTGTGGGTTCGTATGTAGGTTGTTCATCTTTTGTGGGTTGTTCATCATTGTTGTAAGAATGCTTATTGCATGTTGTGGTGCCTTAAAATTTAGTCTGTTATTTTCTTGTCACCATGAGTGCGGGCCTATGTATTCTCGGGGCAAGGCTCGAAGGAATAGGGATTGGAGTGAATTTCCGGACCTTTTTTTGGATGATAAAGGGCTTGATTGCGACTCTCGTACCACTGCGGCTTTGGGAGAATTGGTTGCATCAGCCTACATCACAACATAGTTTTTTTGAAACAAAACTAAATGAAAGATCAATGAAGATTTTGTTTTGGATGGTTTTTATTATGTGTGCCATCTTCAATTCAACACGTGAACCAAGAAAGAATTTTACATTGCTGTGTTTCAACGAAAATGCAAGAAAGATAATGATAAAGATTTAGTTTTGGATGGATTTACTTGTGAACCAAGAAAGTTTTGAATATTGAATCTCTTTAGAATTACACGGTCAATTCTGGTAAGGATCTTAAATTCATTGTTTTATTTAAATTGATTTTCTCAGAGAAGGCTTGAGCTGGGACGACTTCAATATGAGTTCCATCTGCTGTTGTTTCCATGTTCATGATGCGGACAATAATGCTGGATCGAATACAAGGAACCAAGAATGTTTGTGTCCCAAATGCTGCTTTCAAAACTTAATAAATAAGGTAAAGTTAGGTACTTTATTTATCTTGCGCTAACATTTGATGCCATCTTTTCACTTGCCTAATTTTGTAGTGTACATCGTCCTTTGTTTAGGACTCTGTTTTTCGTGTTCGTCAATAATACATTGGTTTGTCAATTTCCAGCTAAAGAGTTGTACCAGTTATCCAAAAAACTTAAAAAACGATTTTTCATCTAGTATTCAGTAAGAGCTTCGATAAAGTGCTAAACAAATCTAATGTAGACATATATGAATTGGACTAGAGTAGTCCAGTGAGAACTGAGAAGCTATGATCCCAGTGACGTGAAGATCAGTTAATTATCTATCTATTTAGTCCCAGATAAAATATCAATTTTATTGGAATTGACCATAACCTGTGTATGTTTGCATATAACAGACAATACCGCTTGTTTGGATTAGTCCTATTACCTTTTTTGCACTCGTCATTAGTTTAAACTATTTCGATAGTTGAGAAAAAAAGTGAATATCATACAATGGTGATATATTGTCTTTTCATAAGTTGATTATCTGCCTTTGGAAAGCCGCAAATACGCAAATGTAATAAATCTGGTGAATCTGACTTTTTGTTCTCCAGAATACTCGAGAATTTTCCAATCACCTTGTTTGTTGCAGTTCTTTAGATTTTTTTCCATTGTTGTTGTGGCATGACTCTTGAATATAAATATAAATATAATTTCATTGCTGTAGAAATGACCTTCATTTTAAATTTGTTACAGTACAGGAATCTATTTATCAGCAGAGGATCTCATGCGATCGCTTTATCTAATCGACAAGCAGCTTCTTCAGGTTCTGAAACGGTTCTTGACATTTCATACGACACCAATCCAATTCATGACAGAACATTACCAAACAGTGGCAATTCCCCTTATTTGCAAGTGCAACAGGATGTAGTAATGAAATTAGAGGAGAAGGTTACTAGCCAATCCCGACTTTCGCCGGAACCAAATAGACCTACTGATTTTCACGGGAAACTAAAATTGTTACAAGAACACAAGATAGATGAATCTTTTAGTGACACAGCGTCAACTAAACACCAATCCGAGTCCTCTCTGAAAGTCTTGTCATCAAGAGTGGAAAGTGGAATTGGCTATGAGTTCTCTTCACCAGATAACGAGGATGTATGCCCCACATGTCTTGAAGGTAATTATTATAGATTATGTATATCTAGTATCTACATGTGGAATTTTTGATAAAGTTTTTTTGATCAAACAAAATATTGCAGTGCTTAACAGGATTTATGCAATTGAACTAACGCCATTAGTTAATCTGCTAATATTTGAAGTATTTTTCTTGCAGAATATACTCCAGAAAATCCTAAAATTATAGCAAAATGTTCTCATCATTATCATCTCGGTTGTATCTATGAGTGGATGGAAAGGAGTGTAAGTTGTCCTGTTTGTGGAAAGGTAGGATGTTCTATTGGCCTATGATCGTTCTCTGTGTATAAATTGCGCATATTTTTGAAAAAAAGATCAGGGATAGTTATGTAAGTAGGGCTCATTAACATATGTGAGAAATGCTGATGAAAGAAGTAAATTGTTGCATAATCCAACTTCCTACTTAGATGAAGAAATTCATTATTTCATTTCTTAAACTCCCATAATAAAATTGCACCTCATGTGCGGCATGCTATTTTTACCACGATAACATCATGAAGAAGATATAAATCTCACTCTCTAGTACTGAGTACCCTTCTTTCATTAGCACTAAGCGACTAACAGCGGAGGAAAGACCTGCATAGAAGATAAGTGTATACCTTTTACACAGCATCTGGTATTTACGTAGTCAGGCCTTTGTAAAGCCTTCTGAAATTATTTGAAAGGCAAGTGACATGGGGCACTTAGCTTCAGCCACAAACATTACTAGTAAACTGAATTAACACGACCCTCCTAATAATATCCAGTAAAACCATTAAAACATTAGTGAGGAGTGCTTTGAACTCGCAGAAAGTGAGCTATACCATTTTGACATCTTCAATTGGCTATATTTATGTTTTCCTTTGAATGCATTGGCAAATTATTTTTTAGGCTGGGTGGACAGTTGCTTTTGAAATAAACTAGCGTCTATAGTATATATGTTAGCTTTCTTTCATTCCTCTTGTTATTGTTGTGTGAAAGTGTAAAGTATGCAATGTGCACTTTCCTCCCCGAAATTGCTGAGACTCGAGTTTTATTTCGAAGACGGTTATTATATTGTCAGCATGAATTTCTATTGACTTGATTCCATTTTCTCATTTAGTTCCTCTTCTCATGTCTAGATTATGCTGTTTGACGAATCGGTTTAAAGTGCCACTGTGCAAGGACTGGATATATGCCAGAGGATATGAAATGTAAATTTGCTGATGTCGGATGCAAGGTAGTTCATAAAATGTTTTTGAATATGGATTATTGAAGGATACATATCATTTTAAAGTCAAATTCTATATTTTTTGTTTCCCTTTTCTGATCCATCCAAAATTCTGTTAATTCTCTGCCCATGATGGATTGAAAATTTAGCAGTAATCAATAATTTGTTTTACTCTTCAAAATCTTGCTTTTTCCTCGTGTGTGAGTTTCTATGCAATGAAAGTAGTATAAACTTTCTGGGAAGCTGTGTGCTTTAATCTTATTCTCCAGTAAAAGGGAAAATATTAGGTTGTGTTCTATTTGAAGGCATAAAAACTGGTAGGGCTAGTTGGTTCGACTGGAAAAAATACGAACTGTATCATCAATCAATCGATTACATGCCTTAAGACCCTCTCTCTTCTGCAATTCAATTCTAAAATATCACTTATAATAATAAACTGACGATGTTGAAGATGAAAATAATGAAGATCATATGTTATACAGCAGCATTAATGTCAGAAAATATGAATTATTGTAGAAGGATTCACAATGCATAAATCAAAGTCACATATGTAATGTTATACATACATATATAACATTATTTCATATTTGAACGTATTTAGAGTTTCTTCGCTGGCGAAATACTCCTCGTAAAATACAGTCTTATAAATAATTTGCTCAGAGGAGTTGGAAATTAGCAAAGACAATACATTCACACATAAGAAATACATGAGAGTATATTATTCTCTGATCCCAATATAATCACTAGCTACTTAAAGCAGCAGTCTTTATATTTTTTTCATGTAGTAAAGCATCCAAGATGGCATGAATACAGTGAATCCAGATTGAGGTCAAGTTCATTCCTGGTGGCTTCTGCTGATTCTCCTTCATATGCACCACTGCATCGTATAATATACCAATTACATACTATCAACAATTAGGCCAAGTATTTTCTTGTATGCAGTATTCGATTCGATTCGACTCGAGATTACAATGTACGATAATTAAATTTTTTTCTTGATTGATAGTGTTGAATGACGATGCATATTCCAACTTACCAAACAAGCCACAAAGCAATTAAAATGTATAAAAGAGACAAGCACGAACAAAGGATATTAGAAAACTAAGCAACAAGAGTTGTTGATACACAAAGAATAACGAGAGTTCGAGAATAGTTGAGAAAGCTTAAATCCTATTCAAATAAACAAATTTCTTGTGGCCAATGTGCATTCCGCATGAGAATTTTGCGTAAAGTGTTGAGGCAACAAATCAGAATTGTGTTGGCACCTCACATATATTCGAGTTTCCCTTAATTGTTGAGCAATAAAAGGTTTGGAAGTGTTCTCGTATCTGTTTGTTCAATTACTGTTCTGTTCGCTTTAGTGAGAATTTCGCGTGTAAGTGCGGGGATTAGGATTGGGCAAAATCCAACACAAATTGCTCAACCCGACCAACCCAACCCAATACAAACAGATTGGGTTTTTGAGTTCAATTTGGTTGGGTTGGGTTGAATTGAAAAATAAAATTTGAAGTTGGGTTGAATTGGATATCAATTAAAACCCAACCCAACCCAACCGGATGAATTAAAAAAATTAATATCTAAAATGAAAAAAACAAAAAAACCTTAATGGACACAATAGCGAAAATAAGAGGGCTAATAATTTATAAATGTCCATTTTTTTGACATGAATACTATGTACAAATGTAAAGTTGACGATAAAATAAAAATTAAGGACATGATGGCGAAATGAATTAATCCCAAAAAAATTGTAAAAAAGAAAGTGCTTCATAATTTTAAATTTATTTATACATTATTTTTCAGAAAACAATTCTTTGTATAGGTGTTAAAAAAAAGAGGTTTTCAAGTAATTTTAAACTTTAAAAAATGATCTAAATTCAACAAAAAGGACCTTTAATAGAATTATAATATGTTGCATTACTAAAAAGATTGTGGTGAGAACACCCTTAAATGCAGTTGAAATCTTAGTCCTAGAAGAAAATCTCAAGAATACCATAACAACATTTTAATGTCATAAGAGCATAATTTGAAAACTAGTGAACTACTATAAGATATTCTTATCACAACTATCATAACAAAACTGAAATCACAAAAACTACGAAAATAACACTCATGTAACAAAAATACCAAAAACAATCCCTTAATCGTGAAAAAATAAAAAAATAATGCATGTCACGGAGATTTAATTGTTGACCTAGACTAGACTACAGTTCAACATTGGACATTAAGATGGATAGTATCATGTAATTCAAATTTTTTGGGGTCCATCTCAGTCTATCAAGATAATATGAATATTTAAACAAATCGATTTCACGCAAATATATGCATGTCATAAGGATATTTTCATTCGAGCACACACATGGATTTATTTTCGCGACATCAATTAATTTAATGTTGTTGATCTTTGTCCTTACTAAACCTGAAATTAAGATACTAACCCGATGTTGAGTCGAGGAAGTTGAGGAGCCATTAAGAACGGTGGTCCATTAGCGCCATGATTAGGATTAGGAAGTTCCCACTGTGGCTGTGCTGCCATTTCCTTCTCCTTCTCTTTGATCTATTTGCAGATGACAGCCAGTAATTTCTATTAGGCTCGAATTCAATACAAGAAATGGGACAAGCAGCTCGAGGAGACAAAGGATAATTGCGGTATTCATGGTGTTGTGCATGTTTCCCGATCTTAAAAAATTTACTTAGTTATATTTATAGTTCTATTTATACGTTTTTTGAAAGTAACTATTATCTTGTTTGCAAAATAAAAAACTGACATACCTTCTTTTCCAGCATGTTGTTTTGTTCTCGTAATGCCTTCTCCTGTTAAAAAAGAAAAGAAAAGAAAATGCAACGAGTCTAGGTTACAATATCGTATCAAAAGTGTTTTCTCATTGCATCTATCATAATAATAATACTACTTGATAGATAGATAACATTAGGCATTATAATATATGAGATTTTTGACTTTTTTCTTCGCTAATAGTCTTAATTACTGTCCATGGCTTCATCCGAACCTGCCTTTGTACGTTTGAAATACAGCAAGCCATCTAGCGCTGTAATTTGCTTGTTCGTTAAAAAAAAAAATAAAAAAGAAGCACATTTTTAGTTTTTATGACTATGTTACTTTTTTTGGCATTTCTATTTACAAATAATTACACGAGTTGCAAAGTGCTTCTGAACCTCTGTACAAAACAATTGCATAGTAAACCTAGAAGTTTCAAAAGCATATTAACCTGTTTGATGTAGCTTAAATTGCACTTCTGCAAAAGATGGAAATGCCCTCTTGCTTGTGAGTTGTGATTTCTCCAAAAAGTTTTGTAAAGGACATTTTCGATATTTTCTTGATATGTTGGCAAAGACACGTCACTTTTCGTCCGAGAAGTTATAACAAATTTTCTTGCCTATAATGGAACTTAACTTATGATAACAAACCCTAAAGGGGTTTTAGCCTAAAGTGCATTTCTATAATATATAAATGATGTTTATCTACTTGGCTGAAAGTTGGGAGTTTATAGCTCGTATGCCTGAAATTTGTGCAGTGAGATTATTAGGTCTCATTTATTTACTAATAGAAGTCCTAAGCAACAGAGAACAGTGGCTATTGTCATCATAAGCAGTAATAATTTTAAGATTGAAAGCACAAGTGCATAAGAGACAACCTTTTTCTGCATCTCAGAGATTGACTCGTGCAACATTTGATTCTGTTAACAAAAAAAAATCAGAGCCTTTAGATGTCTCATAAAAAATTGAATAAAGTGAAACCATTTCTGCGGAAAATATAAATAATTACAACATCATACTTTTCTAGATCGAACATTCTTAAGAGCAGTGTCAATCTGTTGCTCCAAATTTTGAAGATCTTTCAGGCTCATCGAGTCAAGATTTTCTCCCATATAGTGGCTGAGAGGACAAGCAAACTATAGAGTAAGAGAAACCGTAAACAGTGATCCTTGTTTACTCATCTCTTGAATATACTGACTAAATTTTTTACCTATGATTCCTTTGCAGAAGTTCAATTCTACCTTTAAGTTTAGAGTATTCTAGTGCCCAGTTTGCCTGCATAATTCAAATATTGTTACAAATTTGGAAATTTTAAAACAGTACCACCATGGGAATTGGTCCTAAGCAAATATATAAACCAATACAAATCATAATATTCGAACATGTAACACATACCCTAAGGACATGTTAGTATGCAATATGAGATAGGACTCGACATTATAATAAACAATATTTCTTTATCTTTCAACACTGTCGAGTACTACCAAAAAGTTTGCTTGTTGAATTCAGGACTTACAGGTGACTGAGGTTCATTTGCAACTAATTGCCTCTCAGCAAATGAATATCTTTCGTACCTCTCAAGGATGCTGTCCATGCTGTCATAGAAGAAAAAGTTTAGTTTCCGCAGAATGCAATCTTTATATATGCACACAACACAAAGTTCATTGGTAGAGTCAATGAGTTGATAAATTAACTCTCACAAATTAGGCAGCAATGATACTGCACACAAATCAAAGTTTTCAAAGCATATTCCAATTTACGTCTGCGTAATTATCTTGACATTCTTATCATATAATGTCCATTTTGCTCATATTCTGGTTAGCTCAAAGTACTTTGAATTTGTAAATGGTTGAATTCATTCAACTTTAGCAAATAATGAAGTCCGTTTCTTTTGGTGTCACTGAGCATCTTTGGCTAGGTTCTTTTAAGTAAACTTTTGATTGAATACATTACTTTTCTTACTTTTAAGTAAAAACAAAGGTTATTTCTTTTAAAAGTAAAATGCAGTGGTTACTATCAAAATAAATGATTTATTTATTTTTTACTTTAATCAAAAAAATATATGTTTGAAAACATATAAGCAAATTTTTAAGCTTTACATGCCAATGTCTGCTTGTTTGGTCAAAGAAATATATTAGCTAAGGTTTTCTTCATCTATTTATAGGAATAGGTTAACCATATGTTGTCTGTTGAAATAATGGAGAGGTTTCTGGCATATGGTTTTGAAACCCTACATTCCAATAGTGCTTTTTTTTCTCTCTTTTTTCCAAAGAAAGAAAGAAAATGAACTTGGAGAACCTCCGAGTCAATATAATTTTATTCAATAACAAAGCTAAAGAATAAATATAATACTGCCAGCCTGCATGGTTCAAATTGCTAATTGGAATTAAAATTGCTCTCTAGTCCTTCAACTACTAACTAATAATAAAAGACTCCTAAAACAGCTGATAATGAAAGAAAAATAAATATTAAAAATAACCTAAATTAATAATACTTTTTCTTTATCACTCTGTTCTTTTACATTAATAGTATTCAAGTTATTAAAAATTAAAGAAAGAAAAGAAAAGGGATCAATGACAATGAGCATAACCTTGTCCTTGTGATAGATTTTCAATTCTACTTTTATAAAGTTCGATTTTGTGACAATTATTACATCATTATTACTTCTACCATGTAGTTTCTGCCAATTTTCCTGAATGATTTTCTCGTATGTATTGCCTTCAATTTATAGAATGTTACAACAATATACAATGAAAAATTTTGTGTTATACTATCAAAGAAATCCCGAATTATATGTGGGTTATAAATGGAAATTAAATAAATAAATATCCTCTGATACCCTCCTCCCCCCCCCTAAAATTGATGCTGGTGAGTCCACGAGCATCAATTTGCTGACAAGAAAGTTATGGCGATGGCGAGTCAAAAATTTAGTGAAGATATCGGCAGCCTGTTGAGCACCTCCACATGGGAAAGAACAATGACATTGGAATCATAGGCATCTCAGATGTAATGACAATCCACTTCAATANAAGTTATGGCGATGGCGAGTCAAAAATTTAGTGAAGATATCGGCAGCCTGTTGAGCACCTCCACATGGGAAAGAACAATGACATTGGAATCATAGGCATCTCAGATGTAATGACAATCCACTTCAATATGTTTGGTGCGTTCATGATACACAGGATTTGCCGCAATCTGAATAGCACTAGTATTGTCACCATGGAGTGGTGTAGGCCGAGATTGAGAAACACCAAGTTCGGCAAGAAGACCCCGCAACCATACAACCTCAGAACAAACAGCAGACATAACACGATACTCAGCCTCAGTGGAAGACTTAGAAACACAATCCTGCTTCTTACATTTCCAAGAAATGAGAGCATCACTTAGAAAAATACACCACCTAGTGGTAGATCGATGAGAATCAGGGCAACCAGCCCAATCAGCATCACTATAAGCGGTGAGCTCAAGGGATATCCCCCAAGGGAAAAACAAACCACGATGAGGAGTCCTAATAAGGTACCGAATAATACGACAAACAGCCCCCAAATGTAGATGATGAGGAGCATCCATAAATTTGCTGACCGTATGAACAGCTAAGGAAATATCAAGATGTGTGATAGTGAGATAGATAAGACTGCCCACCTACCTCCGATATAGAGTAGGGTCCGAAAGAATGTCGCCTTCATCCTTACGATATTTAACATTAAGCTCCAATGGAGTATCAACGGATGAGGCTTCAGATAAATTAGCCAATCCAATCAAGTCTTGAATATATTTATGTTGATTCAAGAAAATACCGTGAGGTGCTGTATGGACTTCCAATCCAAGGAAGTAAGTGAGATGACCCAGATCTTTCATATGGAAAACCGAGTGAAGATGCTGCTGAAGCTTTGGAATAAGGATGTGATCAGACCCAGAAATAATAATATCATCCACATAGACTAACAAACAAACGATCCCATCTTTACTCTTGTGAAGAAACAGTGATGCATCATACTGATTCTGAGTAAAGGAAAAATCCAAAAGGGTGCGGCGGAACTGATCAAACCATGCTCTAGGAGCCTGCTTAAGACCATATAAAGAGCGTTTGAGTTTACAAACAGAATCTGATAAAGAAAAGGCATACCAGATGGAAGTTTCATATAGATATCCTCTTTGAGGTCTCCGTAGAGGAACCCGTTCTTCACATCCATTTGATGTAAAGACCATAACTGGGAAGCGGCAAATGATAACAAAAGACGTACAGTGGTCATTTTATTTATTTAGTTTCCATTTATAACCCGCATATAATCCGGGATTTCTTTGATTGTATAACACAAAATTTTTCCTTGTATATTGTTGTAACATTCTATAAATTGAAGGCAATACATACGAGAAAATCATTCAGCAAAATTGGCATGGTATCAGAGCCCTAAATTACTTACTGAATGTGTCGTTTAGGGTTTTAGAAATCTGCTCATAGTATTCATCGCAATCGAGGGTGCTGCTCGCATTTGGATCTCTGTTTTTTTTGTGTGTTCATCTCAATCGAGGGTCATAGCTCATGATTCCGGCACTACCTGCGTTTTCTCTTCGGGTTTTTCGGCGTCGGCACCTCTAGTCGACGTCCTCAATGTTCTTCTTGGTCAAGACTCTGGATTTCATAGTTTCTTTGGTGTTTTGGTATGTTCTGTGTTCTTCTGGGTCAAGACTGGGCTTCATAGTTTCTTCGACTTCTTCTGCAATCTGCGTTTTTCGGTGTCGGCACCTTCATCGCTTGTCGCTTGTCAGACCTTCTTCTTCTTCTTATAGACGTGTGAAGTTTCCTCCTCTGGTGGGTTACAATTATGTTGGACTTAATTGTGTTGGGGTTAGTTGTGTTGGGGTTTTAATTGTATTGGACAATTTAAATTTTTACTTGTCTCTTTGTTGGGATGCTTTGTTGGGCTTGGGCAGCTTTTTGGTTGGTAAGTTGTGATTAATTATTTTGGTGGGATATATACTATTTTCATCATGTCAATTGAGAAAATCGACTCCATTTGTATTCGTTTTAATTTTTCAGTTGTTGATTGAAGGGAAAGAAGATCTGTGGGGACATATTGATGGAAGCATTCCCCTCCTGATCAAGAGAAGGAAAACAAGAAGTATCTTGCATGGAAAATCAAGGATTCCTGAATTATGGCTTGGATTATCGGTACTGTTGAGGGAAATATTGTTCTTAATCTCAGGCCCTATAAATTAGAGCTCGTTCTATGTGAGAATACTTGAAGAAAGTCTATACTCAAAATAACAATGCTCGGCGCCTTAAGTTGGAGTTTGAATTGGCAAATTTTTTGCAAGAATCTCGCTCCATTGACGAATATTACTCCGGCTTTTGTAACCTTTGGGCTGAATATACAGATATCATTAATGCTTCGATTTTACTAGAAAGTTTGGAGGCTGTACAGGCTGTCTACGACGTCACCAAGAGGGATCAATTTCTTATGAAATTGAGAACCGAGTTTGAATCTGTCAGGTCCAACCTTATGAATCGCGAGTCTATTCCTACACTGGATAATTGTTTGGGTGAATTACTGAGGGAGGAACAATGTCTTATCACTCGTAATACAAACCTCGGGATATGTCTAGTGTGTTACAGCTGTAAGGGGTTTGGTCATATGGCTCTTCAGTGTCCACGAAAAGTTTGCAATTATTGCAACCAGGCCATGTCATTAAAGAGTGTCCTACTTGTCCTCCCCGCAAGATTGGAACAAGTTATGTTGCTGCTGCCACTTTAACCTCTGGTTCTGCTCTGTCATCTGCTCCTACTCGAGCTCCAGCCTCTCCTAGTTCCTCTCACACTCCCATTACTCCTGAGATAATTCAACAAATGGTTGTCTCTGCTTTGTCTGCCTTAGATGTCTCAGGTAATTCTCAACATGTTCGTTCTTCTTGGTTATTCGACTCAGGTGCTTCTAACCATATGACTTGTGATCCTAAATTGCTTAGTAATCTTAGACCATATAATGGACCTCTTAAGATACACACTGCTGATGGTAATACACTTCCTATCTCAGTTGTAGGCGATATGTCACCGGATTTGCCTAATGTTTTAGTGTCTCCAAATTTATCCACTAATCTTCTATCTGTTGGCCAACTTGTTGATAACGATTGCACTGTTTCTTTTCCTGCTTCTGGTTGTCGTGTGTAGGATCAGGTGTCCGGGAGGACGATCGTGAGGGGGCTTAAGGAGGGGCGTATCTTTCCTATTTAACCGAAGCTTGTTTCATCTTTTCCCATTTTTTGTAATTCTGCTCATTTAGATATCTTTGAATGGCATAAGAAATTGGGACATCACAATTCTAATGTGTTACACAATATACAAGGAAAGATTTTGTGTTATATACAAAATACAAGGAAAGATTTTGTGTTATACAATCAAAGAGAGCCCGGATTATATGCAGGTTATAAATGGAAACTAAATAAATAAATATCCTCTAATAGTTTCAAAGTTGAGAAAAGATATATGGCTAGGCCACATTGGCCATGGCCATGTAGCAGGGCTCTTCAAAATTTATTATCGCGTTATTCAACAACTTCTCCCTAACTACGTATGTCATCTTCCCATCAAGTTACTGATATCCTCAGCATAACAATTTTGGATTTTAGGGTGTGTTTGTCTCTCATTAATGAGAGAAAAATAGAGTAATGAATATTATTTTTTAGAGAATGTGTGGTTGAAAATTAAAGTAACTTTATTTGTTTGTGTGTAGAATATTTTATTGAATGGATGTATTGTGGAGAATCTTATTGTAGTAAACAATTTTTTGGAATAACGGTAGACAAACAGGGACTTAGTTGTTTCCCTTGCAACAACCTTTGGCTTGGCAACGGGAACCATCATCAACTGAGGTTATACGTGTAGTCTCAAAATCTTTTGAATCTCCAGAAATAAATTTAAAAATGACAAGGACTTGTATTTAAGAAAGGAACGGTGGAAATACAGAAGAAACATGGTATAAGGGCAAGAACAAGAACAAGAGGAAATATAGTCGATAATACAAATATGATTAGTTCAGATGATGATGATATATCAGATAATATCGACAACAGAAAATTTGACAAGGACTAATATAAGAAAATATGAATTTAATAGGAAAAAGTAATAAGATCAATAGGCCACTTACTTTAAATAAGTAGATGCCTCATTTCATTGTAAATAAAACCAAAAAAATAACTAGTACCTTGAAGAGTTAGTAAAAATAGCTTTAAAATGTTAGACAAAAATTGCAAAATATAACAATATTTTATTGATTAAGAAAGAACAAATTATGAAAACAATTTCACGAATATATTAATCGCTAAAAAGAGAACGAATTTGTAAATCGATGTCTGTGTATTACACAATGTTCTTTAAACAAATTCTCTCCCTCACCATAAGTGATTGAGATTCACTTGAGCATCCATCTCCAGGATACAACGAAAAAATCAGTAGAGTCTCAACATTTTGTTTCTACCATAGCAAACTAAATTTAAATTAGAACAAGACCACAAAAAAAGCTTCGACAGAAACTCCAAAACTTTTGGGGCATACAAAATGTAAAAAATATTTACAGATTGTGATACAAATTTTTCGTTTCGAAATGAGGAAAAAGTGAGCTTTATAATAGGGTCAACCCCATGAATGATGAGTTAAATCAATCCATTAACAAGTTATTAATATCGTATTAAAATGGCTATAACCATTAGAATTTCAAATGTTTTAGAAGTTAAAAGGTCAGTTGGAAGGGAAAACATATAGATTACAAAGGCAAAACGTGAACCATCATAAGGGGGCAATTTTTGGTCCACTTGATCTGACATTCAAAGTTCACACTCTCATATAAGCTCAAGATCCAAAATGCTAATTTGATCCGTGTTGCACCTTTCTATGCCCATGTAGAGGTTTTGATACCCAATAAATTTCGGACAATGATGTTAAATCGTGTTTTGTATTTGGATTACTTCATAGGCCTTCGGCCGATAAGTGAAGTGTCGACACCACAATCGAACAAACCATTACTACAACCTATTTTGACCATTGGTAGTAGCCTAATTTAAATTAGTGTTGCTCATGGCCCGACCCAAAGTACTCTTGGATGGCTTTAAGATTGTTAGCCCACTTACTTGGTACATTTTGGGCCTTACTATTCTTTGACCTAAAAGCCCATAATTGCTACCATATTAGTTGCCCCATTAATGTTGTTATAGAGTGTGTGAATGTTGGGCAGCCGTGTAGAGAAGAAAGAAGAGGTCGAATGGCTTTGTGCTTTACCTTGGCTTTGTGCCATCATCTTCCCATTTTATTAGCCTTTGTGGCTGGTCATTGTGCCTATACCATTCATCACTCATTTCCCTTTGTGGGCACCTTAGTAGCAACCGGTTTGGGAAGATAGGTGTGAGGTTTTGGTTATTGATTGTGGTGTCGTTTTTGGAGAAACTGGGCCCAGTAAATTGTGATTAGAGCCCCAATATTCTATATATGGTATCAGAGCGAGGTTTGGTGTAGATTCCGGGAAGCAATCGACCAAAACTAGCCCATAAATTGAAGAAGAAGAACCTGCTTCGAGATTTTCAGAAAGGGTCAAACCTACTTTCTTCGATTCCGACCAAACCAGCTACTGCTCGGAAGAACTGAACCCATTTTTGAGCTCAGCAGGCGGAGGCACTGATGTAGGTGGTGCGCGTGGTGGAGATGGTCATCGCCATCGGGCACTCTGGTGAGGCTTTTGGGTAGTGCGCGTGGGCTCTTCTGACGAGGGTTTCTTCAGGCAGGTTCTTAAGTTTACGTTCCTGAATGTACTGATACTTTTAGTTAAGTGTTTCAGGTTATGCAGAAAAAGTTGGACGATTTTGCCCTTTGTGGGTTTGACGGTCGAAATTGCAAAACATTTAGTGAATTACTTTAGACCATAAATTGCGGTCCTAAAGCGGTAAATTCGAATCTCTTGTAATTTACGAACTCAGATAGGTCCGCTCAGGTAAATTGGCTTATCCCGTTTAAATTTAGACATTAGCGCGTCATCGTGTGGGGTAACATTAGGATTGGGGTTACCGTGAATAGGTCCGCTCTGGTAAATTGGCTTATCCCATTTAAATTTCAGCATTAGCGCGTCATCGTGTGGGGTGACATTAGGATTGGGGTTACCGTGAAGGGGTAACCATTGCTTGTGCTAGAAATTTAGGAATTAATTGCTCTATTTGAAGTGTTGGTTTTAACTGCAAGTTGGTAATTGTTTTTGTGCTGTAACTGCTAATTAGTCTATGTGAGATTGAATTGCATGAGAATTTTGAATTTTTTGTTGGCATACCTTCGTGTTGCATTGATTATTCCGTTAGAACACCTAGACTTGACCTGTTTGAACATTCCCTTGATCTAAGATTTTGAGTCTCACGAAATCTTAGGAATCTAGAACGGTGTATTTTGTTGCCCTAGAATTATTTTGTGTGATCTATTTGTGCATTTTTTGTTGTTCTTTTTTCAAAATGTCTTCACATTTCGAAATTGAAATATTCAATGGAAAATGAGATTTTTCAATTTGGCAACAAAAGATGAAGAGTATTTTGGTTCAACAAAAAGTTTCAAAGGTTGATGGCAAATTTCCTGAAAATTTTTCAGAAGCACAAAAAGAAAAATATGATGAACTTGCATACACTTCAATTATTTTACACATGTCGACATTGTTTTGAGAAAAGTAGGAAAACTTGATTCTACCAAAGAATTTTGGAAAACGTTAGAAGATTTATATTTGCTTAAGTATACTCCAAATAAGTTGCACTTGAAATATTTTTCAGTTTTAAAATAGATCCTTTAAAGGATCTTGATGACAATTTAGATGTTTTTAACAAGTTGGTTCAAGATATTATTAATTGTGATGAAAATGTGTCTGAAACCTAGAAGGCTATCATTTTGCTTAATTCTATGCCTGATTCATATAGAGAGGTTAAGAATGTGATTAAGTATGGTAGGGACACCTTAACCCTCGAGATCGTCATCGATTCCCTTAGGAGTAAGGAGATGAAGATTAATGCTGAAAAAGAAGATAAGAGAAGTGGTGAGTTGCATATGATGAAGATTAGAATGAAGTTTAAGCAGATGAGTTTGGGTGGAGCTCAAGACAATGGTGATTCGAGTGATGATGGTGGTAAGAAGAAGAGCAAGGGACGGGACAAACCTAGTGGTAGACGGTGTTATAGCTGTGGTCAGTCTGGACATTTCATTAAAGATTGTCCCAAGAAGAATGGTAAGTTACCCTAGTTATTGCATTTGCATCCATGTGTAATCCTTTCAGCATGTGTGTGATTACTTAATTCCATTGCATGGTTATATGTTGCATTTCATTGTGTTTGATATGTATATTGGCATAAATTAGAGTGATCTTATTACTTGGTGTAATTATTTGCATACATAGTGGATTTGAGATGCATTAGCTCTGTGTGTGTGTGTGTGTCTTTTGGCAAGATGGAATATAGATGCCTGGAGGTGCATTGGTGGTATGCACGGGGATGTTGAATGTGACATTTGGATCACGAGTGGAGATGTGATTAAATGTTGAAATCTTTTATCTGTGAAGAGACCCTGATTAGGTGGAATGTGAGAGATGCACTTCTATCACTTCTATTAGGTGGAGACCCATTATCCATGTAGGTTTGGGAGAAGTGATGTGGTGATAGATGATTATCTCGAGAACTTAAGATCTATAGAGGCTTACCGGTTAGACATGTTTTTGAGTGATAGTCTAGTGAGCATGGTGGGCGATAATGTGAGATATGTATTCTCGAGGTGGAGATGTGATTAAATGTTGAAGTCTTTTATCTGTGAAGAGACCCTGATCAGGTGGAATGTGAGAGATGCACTTCTATCACTTCTATTAGGTGGAGACCCATTATCCATGTAGATTGGGAGAAGTGATGTGGTGATAGATGATTATCTCGAGAACTTAAGATCTATAGAGGCTTACCGGTTAGACATGTTTTTGAGTGATAGTCTAGTGAGTATGGTGGGCGATAATGTGAGATATGTATTCTCGAGGTGCGAGCAACACGTAATGGGATATGATGAGTGTGGTGAGATCTTTTCGTGATGTCATTTATGCATTCTTTGCATATGTGTTGACCGTGTATTTGATTAACTTGATGTTAATCTGTTGTTCCATGTTAGCATATTTGAAAAGATCTATGTGTTATCCTATAAATGACCCATTCTTGCTTAGATGAAGTTGATTTAGAAATCATCTCAAATTCAATAGGATCTATCAGTTGATAGATGAAATACAAATCATTCTTGTCCTCCTTCCGAGTTTCTTTCAACTCATTTGATTGTTTAGTTGGGAGGGTTGTAGATCCATATAGGATATTCATCTTAATGTTCCATTGATTATAATCCTTCCCATCAAAAGAGGGAAGTGTGGCTGCAACATGTTGTTTGATGTCACAACTCATTTATAACAAATCAGCTCTGATACCACTTTATAAGGGATAAACACATCTTAAAAGACTAAGAAACTTGTGTTCTTGATAAAAGACAATGTAAAAAAATGAGAGGAATTGTTGCACTCAAACTTTCTTTTTATTGATTGTGATTTGAAAGAATCCAACCTTTAGAATGCAAATACAAAGAACCTAAATAAATTGTACTCAAACAACTGAGTGCATAAATAAAATAGCCATAGAACTAAGTACATTAATTAGAATGTTCATCAAGCATGACAAACACGCATCTAATTTACAAATTCCAACAAAGGTAACACACAATATCAAATTATAATTCAAATAAAATATTTATTAGTACAAATTGGGAAAAATACTAAATGGTTTAAAAGTTAATGTTCGAGTAAAACTGAACTATACCAAAGTTGGTTAATAGTGTATATATATTCTGTTGTTCAAATTTTCAATTGGTAAAATTTGGGCTTTCAACACTAGTACGAGAGTTTTTTTTTATTATTCCAATGGTTACACTATAGCTTCTCAAATTTTTTTTCGTATATTTTCTTTTTCAAACTCAAATTTGTTTCTACAACAAAACTGAGTTTGAAAAATATATTAAAGATATGTGGACACCTTTTGCAATTCAATTATTTCCATAATTGAATAATTACGTAATTATCGTATCATTTCCTTTTTGCAGCTTTTTGAACCTTCATAAATAGGGTGATTCGCTAGTAATTTACATCACCTATTACTTTCAGTACGTTTGTTTCATTTACCTTTATATTATAGTTCCTAGAATACCTCATCATCAAGTTTATTTCTCTCTTGTCCGTTTGATTGCAAGAATGAAATTTGGGTTAAAAAATAAATAAATTTTAGGGAATTGAATTGCCTAGAATTTGTTTTACTGAAAATTGTCAATTAATTTTGTTTGACTGATATAATTTTTCACATGGGAAATATTGAAAGTTTGGATCTTTTGGTGTTCATTTGACTTTGTTGTTTATGAAAATTGTCCATTAAAGGGATATAATTTATTACAATTAGGGATAGAATTTGTTTCTATTGCCAAAAAAATAAAAAGAAATAAAAAGAAAAGTTGCCTAGAAAAGCTTTTTCCACCTCAAAAACCAAGAAAATTTGAGCATATGGGTGAAAGATGGAAAACCAATTTCATGAAAAATTTGGACAATCAAACATGCAAAAATGTGGAAAATGAAATTTAATTTTCATCTTCTATGGAATTGAAGTGCAATCAAACAGGGCCTTAGATTATTTAACATTTCAATCTTTTGCTTTTGGTATTCCTCAATATGAGAATGATTCACAAGGAGGGATTTATGTTGTTTCTAGTGTTCTAAAAAGCAGTGTTTAGGTCTAGGCACGAAATAGGCGCTAAACGTTTCGTCTCGCGCTTTCGCACTTTTTATTTTCTATTAATTTTTCCGTGCCTAGGCGCGCTTTTTAACCCCTTTTTTTACATTTTTTTAAAGCTCTATTATGCTTTTTTTCATTTAATTATTAAATGATTTATATATTGATTTAACAATTTAAAATAAAAAAAAATACTTTTTTTATGTTTTTTTTACGTGTTGTCACGTTTTACGCTTTTTAGAACGCTAAATTTTTCCTTACAATCTTATTTATTCTCGTCACAAAGGCACTGAAACTCTTTTAATCAGATTTCAAGAATTCCTCTAAGGAAGCCCCATTCATCAAAGACAACCAAACTAGGAAAATATATATTTTAATTAGAAGGAATTTATGTAGATGGCCAAAATTCATAGTTAACCAGGAACTCTGGAAGAGAAAATGAAAAGAATGAAGAAATAAGGCACGTTAAATTCATTTAATTCGAACAGGAGAACACTTTTTATTCTACAATTATTTTCAGTATCTATGTTTGGCATATTTTTGAATTATAGTTACTAACATATCATTGTTTTTTCTTATATTATGGATTGCAGATTATTAAATAGTGTTATTATTTGCTTTTAGATTTGTTATCAAAATGATAAATCTAAGAGAATTCGTTAAACACTGCAAATCAAAACAACGACGGACATTTATTGGAAGATAGAAAACTTAAAAAGATGAATACATCAAGAAAATCAAGAAATGAAAATAACATAAAAATTAATGAAGAGAAGTGAAACTCAGAAACCCTAAAGAAAATAACAGATTTTATTACCAGAAGAACAATAATAATATCAGATATAAATAAAGAAAAGAAAGAAACATACCTGGAATCAGTGGCATACTCAAAGAGCTTCCCCTTGTAGGAAAAAACAATCAACGCCACTTCTGCATCACACAGTACAGAGATCTCATGGGCCTTCTTTAGCAATCCAACTCTCCTCTTTGAGAAAGTTACCTGTCTGTTTATCTTGTTCTCTATCCTCTTCAGTTGTACCTTTCCTCTTCCCATTCTCTCTCTCTCTCTCTCTAAATTTGCTCCCAAACTCAAAACAACCCTAAAAATGGAAACCCAGATATTATAATAATTATTTTAACTCCTACTAGACAGATAAGAGTTAGTTATTTCTCTCTTGGTGAAAGTTTTTAAGGTACAGTAAAATTTTCATTTCTTGTTTTGTTTCCTTTGAGTGGCCAACTTGCTGTCTGATAAAGCACCTACGCATGTGGAACAGGATGTGAAACCACCGTAGAAAACAAGGTGGTTTTGTCGAATGCGTTGTCGAGTTGTAATTGGTTCTAGGCCTTTTGCTTACGTTGTTTAGGGTGGTTTTTTGAGTAATAGGTTATTCTTAAGATGTTCCCGCACGATGAGTACTGTTTATTGGTCAGAAAATGTACGAAATCTGAGTATACTTTGATGACTGTGTGACTTTGTTCTGATTACTGTTGACGGCGCTTGTGAATTCATAAATACTTTCATTATAACTTGGTAGCAACTAGCGAGTTCGTTGCACTAGAAAATTTGAGCTCTCTCTCTCTTGGTTACATGTATTTTTTCCATGTGGTAGTGATTTTTTTTTATAAATATCAGAACGTGTTATAAGAGTTGGCAGCTCAAATTCTAACATTTCTCATGCTGTTGTATTTTTCAAACTTACTTTCTATTACCCATTTTATGAAATTCAAGATTTTTATTAATTTTTTTTATCACTTTTATCAAAATATCTTAAAAATTCGATTTTTGGCTAAACCAGACTGGGATTTAGTTGAAAGATAATGTTTAGATCAAGTTTTTGATGGATTATTTTTTATGAAAAAAATGTTTTTATATTTGATGAAATATTTGTTAAAGATGTTCTAGTACACCTAATTAATGCTTAGGTGTATGGCAGGGGCAGATTTACATGGTAGACCCCACAAAAATTTCTATTTTTTGAAGACATTTTTATTTTTGTGTTTTTACTTTTCCCTATTTGCACGAGTTTTTTCTATTCTTTCTCCCAACTTCTCTCAAGTGGCGGGATAAAACTCCCAAATCGAATCGAATCGGATCCGATCCGATCTGAATCGAATAGAACTAAATCGAGCGTTCTTTTTAAGTTAAATATCCAAACGAGTATTTGAATCGAGAATCGACGAATTTGATTTAATTCTCGATTCTAGACCAAGAACTGAATAATCGAATAAAAATCGAATCTCGATAATTTTTTTATTTATTTTTCTTAAATACGTTAAATTATTTATTTTTCTCTAAATAATTTGCTAACTAATTAATTTAGCCTAAATCCAAAATATGATTTTTCTATTTCTAATTTCCAGCCCAAACTCAATTTAATTAAATTGATCTAAGTTTTACCCAAACATGTTATTCTACCGTAGTGCTGATTCTACTGCTCTTAAGAAATCGAATTGGAAGCTCGATTGCGCCTCTCATTATTGTGACATCGCTATCCTCATCTTCCTGTAATTATAATAATCAAATATATGAAGAACTTAGAAAAGAGAGACACAAAAAATATCATAAGATTGGACTACATTATTTTGTAAAATCTAAGATTGAACATGTCATTAGTTGAATTACTATAGCGTTATTGTAAATATTAAAAAAAATGTAATTATTGTACGGAACCTAGGAACCGAGCAAAATCAAATCGAACCCGAATGGTTCCATAATTAAATGACCCCCAACGATTCCACTTACTAAATACCCGAAAATTTGGGCTCGGTTCGATTCTAGCACTACTCAAGTCCTTAATCTCACTCTTCCCCCAAAGCCTAGTTTGCATTTTTATCAAACAATTCTCTCTTTCTACTTAGCTCATCTCCACAAATGCCAGTGGCTTCTCCATTTTAAATGAAAATTCTGCATTTTCGAGTGAAGAACAAAATATTTTGACACAAGCGTTCAAGAGGAAAAGATGTTAAGAAAATAACTTTTACCTTAATTTCTGATCCCACAATGAATAATGCCTTACCCCACTACCAATGCATGGTAAAAAAATGTGAAAATGATTAGAAGATGCAAAATGGGAGAAATTGGAAGGACGGACTATAATTATTATTAGATTGGATCTTGCTTATGAGGTTAAATTACAATTTCCGAGAGTAAAATGTTGTCGATTATAAAATTCTATGATGTAGTTCACAATTATTTATAATTTTAATTTCTCTTTTTTGTATTTCTATCTTAGTTTGAATTTCTCATTAAATAAATTGAGGGAATTTGACGCAAATGGTCCCTAACTTTTGCCTTAAGTACCCTCGTCTTTGTTCAATGATAAATTTTCCTATGGTAATTAATTTTCTAGTATTAGAGGTCAAAGCATCCCGAATCTCCCACTAGATATGCCTAATTAATAAATTAAAATAGGTTGTATTTTATTATCCTACAGATAGAATTTACTCTATATGAAGAGTTATATAAACTGCAGCAGTCAACAGTTTCGTGTAAAGATAGCATTGAGTTGTACTTTTGCATTAGACATTTGTGTAGGGATCTCGCTAGTTTCCAACTATTAGAAAGAAGCAACTTTGCTTTTAACTTTTTATTGTAGTTACCTAAGCCATTTGAATTTCAGTTAAATTGAAACGTCTCTTTCATGTCCAACTTAGAGCAGTGTTTTTAACATAAATCAATATAAACAAATATTTCCCTGTATGCAAATATTGTTGGGAATATTACACCGATAATGTGTATATTATATTCATAAAAAACACACTGTTTGTATGCGTGAAATCGAAACATAATTCGACTTATCAAAATAGTTGAGAAAACAACTTAATGATTTAACGAATCCGAATACATGAATGTGGACTCGTCACTTTTTATTTTTGAATGAAAGCATGTCATTGAACCTTGCAATATAAACGTATAAACAAGGTTAGTCAATTTTTGAAATCAAAATAAATGAAATCAGAAATGGAAAGATAAGAAAAGAAGATATGCTAGTGATGCGATTGACCGATGCAAGCGTTGAACACTTTTTCCTTAAGATGGATTTGTCCCGCATCGGTGCTAACGGATTTCTCGCAACCATCTCCCATGATACAATGACCACATAAAGCCATAGGAGCACTCTAAATGACTTAGACCAACGAACTCGAACGAAATTCCCTCTTTATCGAACTTATGATTTTATGCAAAGAAATCACTTTTTATGAAGTGCTTTATGCAACATAATATGTAAAGAATGATATGAAATGATAAATACACGTTCAAGAGTCATATATATAGAGGATGAGAGGTTGTGAATGAAGTGTCGCGTCCCAAACTCAGCAACTCTTGCCAAATGTCTCACCATTCACTGTCGCTAGCACGCCACTCGAGTGAAAATAATAGAGACTTTGTTGCTAGCGTGTCGCTCGAGCGACAGTCCAACGTCAGGCTAGCAACACACTTAGACAAATTTAAGACAGTTTCCTCTATTTTCTTTCCAACCTTAGACTACAATTTCTCATCCACCAGGAATTGGTTTTGAGATTCTAAATATGCCACGACGATCTACTCGACGAGTAGAATAAGTTGGTCTATTTATATTTGTAATTTGACCATCGGATCAAATTCGAATATTTGGACGAAGTGACACGAAAGTCACTTTTTCAAGTTTTTTAGTTTTAACATTTAACCAAATTTTCAATCTTCTAAACCAATTTCCAACAAATATAAAAAAAAAAACTTGTATCTGAAGTAGAGTTTGTATTTAGTCTTGTTTCAATTTCTCAATCCTAGCTCTAAAATGAACCTGTGATCTGCTGCGAAACCTTCATGCTGAAACATATAAACTGTTTCCTGCAATTCTTCTTTAAGAAAAGCATTAGCAATGTCAATCTGTTGAATATCCCAGCCATAAAAAAATAACAAATGACAATTATCCTGATTGTAGAAGGCTATGTAACTGGGCTGAAAGTTTTAAAGTAATCACTCCCGGGTGTTTGTTGAAAACATTTTGCTACAAACCTTGCTTTGTACCTTTTAAGCGACCCATCTACGCCTTGATGTAGAGCAGATGGCTGAATGGATTGAAGAAGAATTTGACCGAAAAGGAAAAAAGACAATAGTGCAGGAGTGGTAGTCGAGCTCTGGTTTGGGCCCATAATACTATTTCGGAAAGAGAACGGTGAAACGAGTAGAACTCACTGCTATACTATGACATATGATGGATTTTTGCCATCTAAGTTCGTTTAGGACTCGAAATTGCTTTTTAAACTTTAGTTTCATTTTTTGTTATTTAGTTTATTTCGATTTTTTTGCAATTTTAATTTGTCTAAACTAAGTTTTCATGTAAACCCTTATAAATGAAAGGTTCATCGTTTTTGATCATTTTACATTAATAAAAATTTTATTGAGTTTATTTTTCCATTAACTTGGTGTATTCCAAAATTGTGTTTTAAGGTTTTTGCTTAAATTCCTTGTTTCGTGCTGCGTCACACCCACTCGTTACCAACTGCATTCTTAGGATCAGTTTTGGGAGCAAGACTCCAAGTTTTCTTGGCATGCAGTGGAGCATCAACCGGCCGCTTTGATCCAGCAATGCCTCCCTAGCTGATGCTGGTTCAATGGGTTGTGAGAAGGTGGCCACAAAGGCAAAACTTTTGGGTTTGTAGAATGCAGACTTGGATCTGGTTTGCATAGAGTAAGAAGCCCTTTGTGGAGAAGGTTCAGATGTAGGTTGCACAGGAATTACTTAAAAGATTATTGTCTTCTTGATGAGCATACACATGACTACGATCAGGTTCTGAAGGGGATTGATGATTCGATACCGGGAAATTTTAACAGAATTGATACCGACGCTTATAACCTGGCCGAACTTGATTGGCTTGCCTTTTTTTTTTTATCTTCCAATGGTGTCACGCCAAGTATTGTTTGTCAAAGTTTTCTGTTAAAAAAAAATTTGCACGTATAACATGATTGTGATTCAATGACTGAAGTAGGGGAGCAAGTACAGCCAAAATTTTGAGATGATTATAACTTGGTTTTTCTTATGGCTGGGATATTCACATAGAAGCGTGCTTCTGTAAATAGCACCTTAACACGACTCTGGTCATATCTTATAAATATGGATCAACTGTATTATCAACTATGTTTAAGTTGAATTCATATGCTCGATCTTCAAGTTCAAATTATTTTTCTTCTCTACATGCACAAACTCCAATTCATTAATTATTTGCAACTTCTAAATTATTTTAGAGGTATACAGCTGCAAATCTAGTCTGGAGTTGGAATTGATCCTGCAATGAGTCGATCCATGTGAAGAGGCGGGTCATGCAACACAATTTTGTTTTTAGAATATTAATTTTGTTTTTTTTTTTTTTTTTAAAGTACCATGTCTATCCAGATTAGATGTTGGTCATGTCGAGCTCAATCTTTTATTAAGCCTTTAAATTCAGACACGTCAGTCTAACCCGATCTATTTTAGACTTGTAATTCAACTTTTGCGTCGGCAAGAGATGCTTTTTGCAATAAATGCTAGTTTAAGTAACGTGTATATATAGAACTTACTTGCATGGTCCAAGAAAGTTGGCCCGTGATAGAGACTGAAACCTCCCCACTAATATTGCTTGAAACCTACTTTTGACATAAAATTCATGTCAAAGTTTTTGAAGCTCGCACTGGTTCTTTTGGTTCTGTAAATAAAATATCAATGATAAAAGTAATTAGAAATTGCGAAAACATCTCTTAAACTTTGTATTCAGCAATCAACACATCGGCCTATTAGCTCAGTTGGTTAGAGCGTCGTGCTAATAACGCGAAGGTCGCAGGTTCGAGACCTGCATGGGCCATCTTTGTTTTAAAAATACCAGAAATTTCAGAGCTAAACTGCTAGGTATGTTTGGTTCTGGGCCTTCAAGTCTCACACTTTGGGTAAAAAAGTAATAGTTTTCCCTTTGAAAAAGAATTTTTTTAATTATTTCATTCCTTTTTTTATATATTTTTATTCTTGAATAATTAGAAGCAGGTATCGTGCTAAAAATTATTTTTATTAAAATTTATACTCATAAATTTTGTTAGTTGATTGTAAAAAATTTTAAGCAATATCTGAAAAATTATCCAAACAATATACAAAAAATTTATAAATTTAGTATTATAGGCTAGCATATAAAGAAATTACATAATAATTATTAATAATATAATCGATGCCGAAAATGCGTAGTAAGAGAATTTTAATGGATGTTTAACGTGTTAGATTTGTCGACATTTCTTTAGCTAATTTTATTAATATTGATAATCTATTTAAAAGTTTTTGTTTGTTGAATTATATCATGTGAATTGATATTTCTCTAAAAAACATTTATAATACAGTTTTCAAAGAAACATAATGCTTTTACGTGATACATGAAGAATTGTCTCAACTTCTAGATAATGCGTCTCACACTGAAATAAGACCCTCCAAAATTTAACTCTCTTATGCCAAGTTGTTTTACCAAAAGAATCTTTGAGTTAGATTTTTCTATCTGTGATAATTAAAGAGACATTTTAGTTTTAGAATAACGCTACTTGTATATAAATAATTATATGATGATTTACATATAGATGATGTGTGAAAAAGAGAATGAGGAATTTTTTTTTATTCGGTTGAAAACATTCTGATCCAATCGTATTTCACCACATCATGTGTATATAAATTCAGGGGCGGACGCATACAAATAAAGTTAGGGGGTACAATCGAACTTACAAAAAAGTTGAAAGAAATTTTACAATCGAAAATTTACATCCAAAAAAATCATACCCCATGTAATTTTGCATCCGAAAATTTACATGAAATATGACTTTTTTGGATGTAAAATTTCAAAATTTTTTGATGTCATATACCATATAAATTTCGTAATAAAATAATGCAAATTACATTGAGAAATTTGTATCACAAAAATAATATGTTAATCAAATAATTAAATTTTTTTTAAAAAAAATGCGAGTTAGACGCCTCTTTTTAAGACGTACGTTTGACGTATCTTTAACTATTTTCTACATTTGTTTGAACTATTCGATATGCTTATAATGTAGTTTTCGAAACGAGCTTTGAGATGATAT
>CAIGRM010142572.1:0-11079 GCA_903798335.1 Fraxinus albicans | reverse complement strand
ATTTCAAAGAAAAAAAAAAAAAAATTAATATTTAAAAAAAAAAAAAAGTAAACTAGAAAATCAATTCCCACCAATCAATGAATTGGCACCGTGCAAGCCAAAACCAAGAAAATGAATTATTAAGAAAATTAAATTCAATCAAACAAGCCAAAACCAAGAAGATGGAAATCAATTTTCAAGCTACATGGAAATGATGCCAAGTCAAACAGGCTCTTATGTCTACGAACAAGAAAATGATAGGTCAATAAAAAAATCAATTAATTAAGCTGATAAAAAAGTCACACTTAGAGACCATTAATCGAGTAATTTTTCTTAAAGTTAAATCAAGAATACTTAGGTCACTAAAGCAAATTACTCAAAAAATAAAATAAAATAAAAAACCAAGATTTCCAATATAATCTAACAGACCAATTAGTACACAAAACAAGCTCCTTAGTCATGAAATTTTAAAAATGCAACAAACATGAAATTTAAATAATTATAAAAGGTTATACCTCTAGATAAGCATATTTTAGATAACATTCTATTTGTCGAGCCAACCAAATCTTCTTAAGCACATACCTATTTTTTTTCATTTAAAAGAATTAGAGGAAAAATGTTAGATTTTTGCATATTTTTCAAAACAGTTTTTCCAAAATAATGTGAAAATGAATGGAACTAATATAATTCCAAATGATTTTCTTTCGAGCTTGTGATTGACAAAAATGGCTGCTTCTTGACCATTTTTTTGCATGATCTCATATTGATCCATTCTCGATTCCATCAATCATCAATCTTGAATCTCAAAACCTTAAATATCTCATTGCATTATTACATAGAGAGCATGCATGATATGTTTACAAACATTAAAAGGTAATGATTGATAATCCAAGGCATTGTTTCTAAAACAAAAGATACGAAGTCTAATAATTTACTCAACTATTCCGATTCCTCGAGTTTTGTTCACATCTTTAGAGCAAAGTCTTCGTCGACATGAATGAGGAAGACTCGAACACCCTTGGGGAAATCCTTCAACCTTAGTAGATTACTACCAGTGCAAGCCATACAAAGTTTAGGTAGTGGGAAAATATGCTCAAAATAAAGTTTTTGGTTTACGTGTAATATTATTTTAATGAAAAATGTGCAATTTAAAAAAAGAGAAAGAAAAATGTATTTTGGAAAAAATGAGATTCAAACAAGGCATTAAATGTAGTGGGTGTTTGGTAAGGATTAAAATTAGATTTTTAGTAAATTGTGATAAAAGTTTTTGAAATGCGTGGTTGAAAAGTTGTGGGACCCATGAAAAATGTGGTTAATATTAATTGTTTGACTTTGATTTGAATTAAAATCAAATTTTAATTCGGACGAAAGAGCATATTTTTTAGATTTATTAAAAATCACACAATTTTATGAAGTTACATTTTAGGTCTACTTCCCGCCTTCGCTAAAACCCTAGCCACTTTTCTTCTTGAATAAACCCGCACCTCCCTCTCTGTAATCATCCTCCATCTTCTCTTCCTCGCGATTTCAGCTACTCTGTTCCAAGCTCAACGTCTATGCCTCCCCGTTGCACTTGAAGGGGGGTGTTAAGGAATCTGTTACAACCGTCTCCAAATCTGATCAACATCAAAATCAGGAAAGTGATCAACACCAAAACCGATTAAGATAATGAGAATATCATAACAGAATTTTGTATTTTATATATCTTCATGTAATCTGATTTATGTCAATCTCTTGTAACAAAGTTATTTCTCTATTATCTATATATAAGAATGTCGACTCCTGCAATTGTGTAAGGGAGATTATAATTATTTGTATATTCTAAGTNTAAGGGAGATTATAATTATTTGTATATTCTAAGTGTGATTAATATTGATTGTTTGACTTTTACTTAGATTAAAATCTGATTTTAATCCGAAACAAACATGACCGTAATATAGCGGTCATTCTTAAGCCTATAAATTGTATAAAGGCGAATATGCCAAGCATAATTTAGAACGAGTAAATGACAAAGCTCTTTTTAAGTTTTTACATTATGATTTCTACATATTTTTCAGCCTTTTACCACCTTTTGTTGAGAGTAGCTTTTAAACTTTGATCCCGCAGAAAGTCCTGATGTCAAGGAGGTCACTCTTGGTGCTGGCGCTAAGGCATTTCACTCATCCCAGAGTGTAATAGCTAATAAGGTTATGGAGTACGCTGACAAGGGTTGCTACCTGATTCTACAAAGCGTCAAACTGATTCCGCGTAATGAATATTCAGTTCCAAGTTTTTTAAAGAACATTATTATTTTTTCCTAATTTTTATTAATTTCGAATCGAATTATCGGATCGGATATCCAATAACATAGCAAATTGGATATGGATTTAACCATCAAATATTATCGGATAATTTTCTTATCGGATCAATCGGATATAGGCATACCCGATCCATTTACAGCCCAAGCTCCAAGGGTGGAATGTTCTTCTACACGTTGCTACTTCTTCAGATATGCAACATGGCTCATGTGTTCTATTCGCTTCAAGGAAATAAAGTTGATTCCCATATACGGCGCCAAATGATGCTGTTTGTTTATAGATGCCATTGTTATGTATTGTTGAAGTGCTCACTCGATAATTTGGAACCTCGTCCCTAAGTATACTTCGGCGTGAGAATAAGTATCTATTTGTTTTCCATTCTTACAAAATTCTTTTCAGTTACATATTCATTTTTAACTACACATTCACACAATAAAATATTTCACACATAAATTCAAAAATTTTTCATACTTTTTAAACATACATTCTCCAAAAATTCTCTATTTATAATAATATTTTTCCAAAAAAATTGCCACCAACAAGGGCTAAGTTAATTTGCTCAATTTATTGTATTCAGAAAGTAAACAAGGATAATATAAAAAGTAATGCTGTTTTATCATTATAATGATGTAATATTGATGGTGTAACAATTTAAGCGTGATAGTTTATTTTTCATGAGAGAGATGGATTGAACTGTTTTATCTCATTATTCCACAAAAATTGACATATTATCGATATTATAGCATTATAGTTGGTCTGATCAATTTAATAATATTTTAAATAATTAAGAAAGGAAAAATTATTTTATGATAAAAAACTTATGTTTGAGTTTATTATTATTTTCGTTGAAAATGAGTTTTATAATATGAATTTTAGAGAATGTGTATATTAAGAAATTAGATTTTTTTAAAAAAAATTTATGTTTAAATATTTTTATCGTGAGAATGTGTATTTAAAAAAAAAACAAAGAATTTTTAGAAAATATATAGAGACGTGAAATAGGTCTTAGGACAGTTCATACGGTAGACAAGATATGAGTTATGACACCCATTTTGGAGAAAGAATAAATTCTGAAATAGTGATTGATGGAAGAATGTGTGGTTAAAAAGTAAAGAGAATTTTTGAGTTTATGTGTAATATTATTTTATTGATAGAATGTGTGGTTGAAATGAGTAAACAGAATTGGAATGAGAATGAAAGCGAGAGGGAGAGAAAATGGCTGTCAAACACGTCATATATTTCGAGAAATTGATAGAGAAACCTCCATCGGTTGTCCTCTTTCCTCTTCCATGTTTACCTTACGACCGAAGCAAAAGCAGGGAAACCCACACAAAAAGAAGTAAGAAAAAGAAGAGATACACTATTGGATCCGTTTTGAATTTTTCTCTTCATTTATATACGTACATATAGACCTCTCACGTGAAATCGAGCTGAGACTTGAAAATGGCCGGAAGATCATCGACGATGATCGTGACGAACACTCCGGCGAAGGATCTCGTCAACACCAATTTTGCCTTCGTCTCACCCTCCGATTACCGCAATTTCCTTGTTCCTGGATCCAAGCTCGCCTTCGCTCTTATCGCCAATTCGTTTGTTCTTTCCGTCTCATATCCTTTTGCTGCTGCTTCGCATTTTCCACGCACCACACGATCACATTTTATTTTTTTTTAAGAAAATTGTTAGCATTGTATTTTACTGTTTAGAAATGGGCCGATTTCACGTTTTTAAACTAAGTAGCAAATTCTGTGGTATGGTGAATTATATGAATTTTTGAAAATTTAAGCTGATTTTTTATTTATCTTTGAGATGGAGAATCAGATGATCAATTTGGATAAAATATTGATTGAAAGATTTGGTTTTTTGCCAAGCTAATTCAAGTTGGAATGTTTGAGATTTGAGTGAATCCACTATTACTTTTTGTTTGAACGTAGACTGTCTTTCGTAGTTAATTAGAGTTCGTTAGTTAATGACTTACTCTACCCAATCAAGAAAACACATAACGCTCATATTAGCGCGAGATTGTTTCACGAGACGCATGGAAAATTTTTGATCTATAGCCTTTTAATGCTTGATTTGTGTTTAAGTGAGAACACAAAAAATTATTTTTATCCGGGTTTACTGGGTTTACTTGTGCATGTAGCTAAGTTGTAATCTGAATATTTGACGTTGAATTGTTAAGATTCAGTGTAATGCTTTGTGATGCCTTAACCATGATTTACTGGTCATGAAGCTATTCCTAGCGGCCATATTGCACTTAATACAGTTCATCGTCGCCAGGCTAAAGTGTCTACTGATGATACAGTATCTGTCAACAGGTTTGATGGTTTCAATGTTAATGAGCTAGTTGTTAACTGTCGATATTATTTCATCACCTTATTTATTCCTTTTTGGTAATTTGTGTAGATTTTCTCCACCTGAAAATTTCAATCTTGCTTTGCTTACTCTCGAGTTGGAGTTTGTGAAAAAAGGGAAAGATGAACAGGTGAATTTTTTAACTCCTGTGTCCTATATATCTTTTATACACTTCCAATGATTGCATATCATTTATTATGAGATTGTTGTTTAAAAAAATTGATATCACGTAGCAGTGTGGCTTGTGTGTGTATCAATTATGATGAAGAGTTCATTCACCCTTGTGCTTTTGTCCAATTAACTTGTCACAGAGTATGTTACCTTGTAGGTGGATGCCGTTCTTTTGTCTCAGCAAATTCGCAAGAAATTTAGTAACCAGGTGAGTGCTGCATCTTTATCTCTCTTGTAGCCTTGTAGAAGTCTTGGAGTCATTGCAAATGGAATAGATGTTTTCCGAGGTTATTCCTAGCATTCCAACACGTCAGCTGACCTGCAAAGCTTTTCGCTTATGGTAGGGTCAGAACAAAAAATGCTAATGCCCATTCTTACACGATTCAAGTGTTAAGTATATATAATATTCAACAATTTTAAGACTTGACCAAAATATATTATTATTTCAATTGATAAATGTATTCCTGTAGGCATTTCTTTACTTAAATAGCCTCCTCGCATTCCAACACCTGATCCTTAGAACTTTATTCTGTGGCAGGGACTGGACAAAATACTAATGCCTATATTTGGTTGCATGATCTTACATGAATCAAGTTTTGAATATATATAACTTACAACAAGATTAAGATTTTATTGAAATATTTCATTCTATTTTATTCACAATGTATTCCCATTTTCAACTACTGAAACACCAATGTTCCTGTACTTCCATCTTAATATCTCTTTATTGATCTAGATATCTTGTATCAATTTATTCTGAAACTTGAGAAGTTTCAGAGGACCAGGATCTTATTTTCAAAATTTGAGGTATCATTGTGAATTTTTGTAATTCTTCAGTTTTCAAATTTTTCCTTCAAACTTTTGGGATATAGATTTTACAAGACATGTTTTCAACATAATTACGTTGATGTATAAATGAAGAAGAAAGTCCAATACCAACTTTTCACTTGTTTGATCCGTTCATCAGTCACAGCAGTTTTCATGACTAAACTGTGAAAGTGTCAAAACATATATTTTGGTGTGTAACTTCTTTTGAAGATCATTTTAACAGTCAAGCACCATCCTGTTTCCTACTCTCATCAACAAAAAATGTCACATGTGTTCTCACAGGCATGTCTTAAGATTTTGTTGAAGAACTGGGATATAATTTTTTTTGTATCTTGAGGGAATGACATTGTTTACTCTTGAAACCGTTTGACTGCTCTGTATTCCTATTTGTGACTTGAACGAGTCTTGGTTGTTGTAGTAAACCTGCTCTTTTATATGCAGATTATGACGCCTGGTCAAAGGGTAATATTTGAGTATCATGGCAATTTATACATCTTCACGGTTAATCAGGCAAATGTGGAGGGACAAGAAAAATCAAACAGTATTGAAAGAGGGATGATATCAGCTGATACATACATTATTTTTGAAGCATCAAACACGGGCGGAATAAAGGTTTAGTTTTTGCCCTTTTTTTCATTTTTGGGCAATATATGTCTATAAGTGACCCTTTTTGTTGTGCAAATGTCACGTGGTGCAAAACAGAGCAACTTACCAACATGCATTTTATACCGTGTTAAATGCAGATTGTCAACCAACGTGAAGCTGCTAGCAGCAACATATTTAGGCACAAAGAGTTCAACCTTGAGTCTTTGGGCATAGGAGGCTTGAGTGCAGAGTTTGCTGATATTTTTCGAAGGGCTTTTGCCTCTAGAGTTTTCCCTCCACATGTAACCTCTAAGTATGTCTATATTTTTTGAAGTTTTGTGTATATAACACTTTGAGTGATCTCTACTTATAATTTGTCAATTTACAATTTGTTCACTTGCTCCCTTGGCTTAGCAACTGAAATAAAACTAATTGCTTTAGACTAGGAATCAAACACGTTAAGGGAATGCTGCTCTATGGACCCCCTGGTACTGGGAAGACTTTAATGGCGCGCCAAATTGGGAAAATGTTAAACGGGAAGGACCCCAAGGTACGTAGATGAATGTTTGCTTTAAAATGCTGCTAAATTTTATTTTGAGATATTAATTGCTCATATGCAGATGTAAGGTTGTTTTCCATCCCATGTCACTAAGTTCATGCTGAAAGTGTTTTGTGATTTTCGAACACTTTGTTTTTAGTTGAGTATCTCATACAGATAGAGTGATCTACTTAGAGGTTTGGAAATCAACGGCTTGACTAATTAAGTGCACCTTAATCAGTTTCATCCTGGTCCTAATAAAGTAAGATAAGTGATAAAGAATCAGAATTCTAGTTTTTAATAATGGAGATCCACTTTTTATGTTTTTAACATATTGTGTTTGTTTTACTGATGAAGCAATTTTTTATTTTTTTACGGTACATTGATTCGGTTAATTTGTAAATTTGTACAGCCTTGCTTATTTTTGTTTGTATTGCAAATTCTTGGTTGGTATGACGACTTACTTTTATAACATATAGCATTTGTTTTACCGATGAAGCAAATATTTTTCCTGGGTACTCTGATTCGGTTAATATCCTTTACCTGTCTTATGGTCATTGTGTGGCATGTGAAGAATTGTTGACGTCCTTGGTACTTTGGAGTTATGATGTTTCGAGAAAGGTTGCCGGCACCTGGCCTGGTCTGTTTACATTTGGACGTGAATGCTGTGCTCTTTCCTCTATTGACTTCCTACTACTGTTTCTTTTTAAATTTGCATAATGACCCTGGAATTCTAGATTGTCAATGGACCTGAAGTGTTGAGCAAGTTTGTTGGTGAAACTGAGAAAAATGTGCGCGATTTATTTGCTGATGCTGAACAAGATCAAAGAACCAAAGGTAATGATCTTACAAATAAAATTTGCTCATGATGTTGTGTCCTTGGCATAATTTTGTTCATTTTCATCTTTTCAGGTGACCAAAGTGACTTGCATGTTATCATATTTGATGAAATTGATGCAATATGTAAGGTAGGATGTCAAAAAGCGAATTTCTACCTTTTATTGCATGATTATATTTTGTTTTGTTCTTGAGAATGGCCATCTACTTTACTTCACTCTAGACCATTGTTACCATTGCCCAAGACAAAGTGACTGTTGGTATAATTGATAGCCAGAAAAGTACGGTGTGCAACAAAACTTCACTTTTTGAAACATAGGTTATTGACATTGTGGTGATAGGTTGACTACCTTATTTTTTTCTTCCTTCCCTTCTTATGTTAATGACTGCCCAACTTTCAATTGCTTTAATGTTGAGTTAAGATCCAAGCATTGTTAAGTTTTCTTCAATTTATATCCTAATATTTATCAGCATCCATTTACTAAGTTGTGTTCTCTGGTTTTCTTTCAGAAGAAATTTTATAACAGCTTCTTCTCTTATGCTAGTAATTCACAAGTCTTTCTGGGTAGTAATGTCTTCAATAATTTTGAGCAAAATTCTTGTTTGGAATTGTTATTTTGCAAGCCGAATATAGCACTATGTATTGTGATATTTATACAATTGTCTATTTCCAGTCACGAGTTTTATATTTTTTGATTGAAAAACTTGACCAAATATGCCGCTAATGATTCTATATGGGTTTGCAGTCTAGAGGTTCGACTAGGGATGGGACTGGAGTACATGATAGCATTGTTAATCAACTCCTTACAAAGGTATATTAATGATTTCTGCTGCAATCAGCCGGAAGATTTAACTTGATCCTGAACGCTATTTATAGCTGGTACACATAGTTGACTAATTGATGATTACTCATTCTTTAGATAGATGGTGTGGAGGCCTTGAATAATGTCTTACTCATTGGAATGACAAACAGGAAAGATCTACTTGACGAAGCACTTTTGAGGTAACTATAATTTCTTGTAATTATTCCATAATTTCAGTTTCTGCTGTTAAAGATGGTATCGCTGCCGTTAGCTAATTGAAGTTGCTCACATTTTTAGTGTGATTAATTTACAATGCAATAAAATGTTTAAAATTTTATAAAATGACTGCTCTTAAATGCAATAATATATTTTTTTTCACACTTCAGGCCTGGACGCCTGGAAGTCCAAGTGGAGATAAGCCTTCCTGACGAGAATGGTCGTTTACAAATTCTCCATATTCATACAAACAAGATGAAAGAAAATTCTTTTCTTGCTCCAGATGTAAACTTGCAAGAACTTGGTATGTGATTTCCATGTTACATCATCTGCTGATGTGTGGTCATTAGATACTAATTATTTCTATCTGCATTAAACGTTTATGTTCTGACAAGTGTGATGGATAATGGATGCGAAAAAGGAATTTTCATTTCCAGTTTCCTATTTCAATCTGGAAAAAGTTGGTTTTTCCATTCACTTCTTTGAAGTTTGTAGGGTAAAGGAATGAGCCCATATTTTTACAAATAGCTATTTAATGCCATTTGGGCCAGAAGTCGTTGCAAACAGTTCTCTTATTCCTACTGCTATCTCTTCTAGAAAATCATCCGTATAAATCCTATATGCTTTTAGAAAATTGTATCCTTGCTCTCTTCTATGTTCTCTTATTCCTACTGCTATCTTCTTTAGAAAATTATCCGTATAAATCCTATATGCTTTTAGAAAATTGTATCCTTGCTCTCTTGTAACAAATCACAACAAATTCACAGAAGGCATTACTAGCCCTGTCCACATGATGGTAAATTGCTCACTTTTCAGTATTTTAAAGAACTCGTAACCATTAAGAAACGAGAGAGTCATTGAGACAATTATTATATTTGGAGCAAGGAAAAGAGGCAATAAATTAGAGTAAAAACTGCAATTTATTTAATCTAAATGGTCCCGTCAAAACATATGATTCTATATGTTACTATGTCTCCTGTAAGGGTGTCACTGTCCTTGTTCATAACTACATAGTTGGGAGGGATTTATTGAATTCATTAAGATGTTATGATTTTAACTTTTTGTCTTCATTTTCATGGTAAACAAATGTTCAGAATCGCATCTAAATATGTTTGAGGTGATTAGATATCAAATATCTTCACGTGAATTTTAAATATTATGGCCGGTGCAATATATTGGACACTTACTATTTATACCATTTACCAGTTGTGAGGTCCCGGTCACGGATACTTTCAACTAACATATATCATATGTTTGTGAATAGTATAATATATGTACTAGTCTTTCTGGTTAAGTTTGCTGAAAACTGAAAAGTTATCCTTGGATGAGGTAATAGTCAAAACCCCAGAGGCTGGATATTTAATGTATGCTTTGAAAGAGGTGGCTTAGTTAAAAGTTGGTACTTGTCCTTTTAGTGGTCATGTTGACTTTTAACTATTACTTAGTAATATTCTGGCACATAGATAGATGTAAATAACTATGAAGGGAAGCCTCTATATAGTATAACCTCTAATATATGTTGACTTCTCCTTTCGTTTGTTCAGACATAAGTTTATGAATTCAGCATATTTGAGCGGAACATACAATATAACTCTCTTAATTTTTTAAATGAAATTCGAGTATCATTCGTTTCCCTTTCGTATGCAGCCGCTCGGACAAAAAATTATAGTGGAGCAGAACTTGAAGGTGTAGTGAAAAGTGCAGTGTCATATGCTTTAAACAGGCAACTAAGTCTGGATGATCTTACCAAAACAGTGGATGAGGAGAGCATAAAGGTTTCCATGGATGATTTTTTGAATGCCCTTCAAGAAGTAATTCCAGCATTTGGAGCTTCTACTGATGGCCTTGAACGTTGCAGGTTTATTTACTCAACCAGAGGAGTTCCTTCTTCTTTTATCATGAGCCCTTCTTTAAATTTGGAGAATTTTGAACCTAACGGTAAAATAGACTTCGTATTATATTCACTATTAATCTGTTACTATAAGAGAAAATTTATGTTAACACCCTTAGTGCGTGTTTGAGTCCCTTTTTTGTTAAAATGAGTTTTGTAATAGTGGTTTTTTTTTTAGAATATGTAACTAAAACGTAGGAAATTGTTTTGGATTTACATGCAAAATTATTTTATTGGGAGAAAACGTGGTTAAAAATGAATTTGTGGAAAAAATGAATTGTTTGATAATGGAGCTCAAATAGAGGCTTAATATTGAGCCGCGTCAATCAAATTCTCATGCAACCTATGTACCACTTTACATGGAGCGTTAACCGATGACATTGTGACCCAATTCCAAGGCTGCCTGGATGAAATGTTATAGACTTGACAATATAATGGTTATTGTTGTGATTGGGTAGATGTGAAATTTTTCACAATCCACCACGTGTTGTTAATAGGGTGCTTGTGCCTTCCTGAGTTTATATACGACTACGATTGAATTTAATAATAGTTTCTTGTAGCAGAAAAATGAGATAATCAACT
>CAIGRM010142496.1:0-11621 GCA_903798335.1 Fraxinus albicans | reverse complement strand
CACACAAAACAAAAAAATAAAATAAAAATAAATTCCACACGTACTCTATAATGAATAGGATCCTGTAATATTTAATGTAGCGTCATCAGCATTATCCATTATTGTAACAATCAAGTTAATTGTTTCTTAATATCAATTAATTACTGTAAATAGCAAGTTCAGGATTTGACTAAGAATTTTGGCTGTCTGAATGAACATTAAAATACAGTCCAAATACAGAACGTTATCCTAAATTACCGAGGAAAAGAACAAAGTAATTAAAGCAAAGGTTTATCCGAAACTGAAACAGCCCTAATCCCCGCTGTCAATTCTGACCTTGTAGAGGCATTTTGAAGAAGAATGAAATTACCGGTCCTTTTCTCCACCGTTTTCAATCAAAAACCAGTTATAAAAGATTAATGTACTATACCCTACTTCAAGAAATCCTTATATTTGGTACTTGATTCTTTACTCTTCGTTTTTTGGGTTCTTGGTTTCGGAGCTTCCTAAGTCTGAGTTCAAATTTTAAAATTGTATTAGTTGGAACTCAGATTCTCAAATGAAATATCCGTTTCTTTCATTTTTACAACTCAACTCTTCAGATGTGAGGGGCCACGAAAGTTTGAATCTCATGTCATGCTTATCGTTCTGGCGTTTGTCTTATTCTCACCAGCAAGAGACTCGTTTCTCTGTACTTGACATCTGTATTTTTCTTCGAAAGTTTGCATAATAAGTATTAATTTCTCATGAACATTGTGAGGTTAGCATTAGGTTGGTTTATGTGCATGAGCATGTGCGGGTGGTGTTACGCTTGGGCTCTTGGGATCTATTCACCAAAGCCTGATTTTTTTTGGCTTTATTTAACCACAACTAGGTGAATTCTCGTTTCTTACTCACAATTCTCAACTAATTGATTCTTTAGAGTTAATCACGCAAAAAACACTCCTTTCTTCTTATCTCTATAAATTTGGGAGAGGGAGGCCTCTGGCATTTCAAGCTTTTGAACTCATTTCAATTCCAGCAAAAGAAGAAATGGAAGGTTTGTGTGGTGGTCTCAGCCTCCTCTTCAGCCGCAACAAGGCAGAAGTGGAGGGTGATAATTTTGAGCTTCAAGAAGAGGATGTATGGTATAACTATACACCTAAAGAGGAACAAGATTCAGGCTCAAACTCCAACCCAAAAAAGAATCTGAACTTCTCTTTTGATTTGGTCTTGGCAACTCCACTTGTATGGAGCATTCCTATAGTCCCAAGAATCACCCTGAAGGCAAATAACGGTGGTGGCGATGGCCATGCCGGTGGCCGCCATGAGCTGACACCCACCAAGGTGGTTGCACCCCGCACTTTAGCCCCTATTCCTATTCCTATTCCAGATTGTTCTAAGAATTATCCGTTAAATCCCAACAAGGAATTGTGGGAAGCTACATGTGATAGAGCTTTTATTGCCAGCAAAAAACAAGTTGGATTTTCAGATTTTATTGAACCTGATGATGATGGTGGTGTGCTTATCCCACCCCATATAATTTTGGCAAGGAGGGCAGCACTGAATCAGTGGATTTCTCACTCCATATTGGAAGGAATTGGAAGGACTCTCAAGGGAAGAGATCTCACTAATACGAGGAATTTCGTTTTGAAATTAACCGGCTTTATTGAAACTTAAGAAAACCTTCATTTTCTCCATCACCATCATCTATGGCTACATATATATATATGTAGCATCAATAAATAACAACCATTTGTCATTTTCAGTTCAAGATCTTCATGAGCATCTCATCAGTAGGGTCCCATTCGATTTTTAAGTTGTTTATTGTTTGTTTGCTTAGTAAGTGTGTACTTAGTGTGAAAAACTTGATCCACAGCACAATCTTGTTTGTCAGAGGTTGCCATTTTGGTGGATTTGCTTAGGTTTCTGTACTAAGAACTTCTGAGATTTTGTATGGAAGCATTGTGTTCTGGACAACTAGTGTGTTTCAAGAATCTCTAATCAACTCATTATTATTTATTATTGCTTTGCTTATAATTACTTAATGAATCCTAATGTTTAATACAAAAAAAATTACTTAATTATCTTCTTCCAACCTTGTTTAATGAAATCTTTAGTAATTAATTTGAATGATTAATATTGACATAAATGATTAATGTATTTGATCTCTAATCTATTGAGAATAAATTTCAGTTTGTTATTTTTATTGAAACATGAATATAGAAGATAATTTTATTTTGTAACTCCATATATCACAAAAACAAATCGATGGGGAATAAAAGTTACATGGTTATGACTGAATATAGAGTCTACAGATAATTCGAACCATTAAAATTTTAATTTTTCTGCTTGTACAAAAAAAATCATACAGAAACAATACAGATACTCACATTGAGTGAGTTCTTTTAATTTGTCTCTATGTAATTTATTATATGTAGCTAAATAATAAACAACAACGAGACCTAGTCATTTTATGAATGATAAATGTATGCATTTATGAGAAAAGTAAATGGTCTTGAAATTTAGGTCTAACACACACAAACGAGGTCGTATATCTCTTCTCTATGAGTTTTTCTATCCCAAAATATTTTGGTTGAATTGTAAAAAGGAAAATTATAACATAATTGGACAACAATTTCTCATTTAAAAATTACAAAACGGTACAAATTTTCATTTTCTTCCTTAAACAATGTGAAACAAACCGGGACTTACATTTTTCGACCAATGACAAGCCCCATCAAACAAAAAAGATTCGATGTGGAATTTAGGATTTCTCTATGTTGTATCACATGTATTATAGGCCATAGAATTTAATGAGAGTAGTTTATTGGGATTTAATTAATGAAAGAAGTTATGATTATTGTTTATTAAAATAAATTTTTAATATAACATATCAATTTTTAGATTTCAAGTAGCATTATGGTTTATAAAGTTAAACATGGTGATCTTTAAATGAGTATACCAAAGAAATGGTTTTTCCATGGGTGTTTCGTTAATTTGTTATTATCGTAGAAAGCCCTAATGTTAATATTGCACGAAAACGAGATGAACATGTTTGTATGTTTGGAATTTACACTTCTAAGTACGCAATCTTGGATAAGTAGAATTGACATGTTACACAATATTGGATAAGTAGTTGGTAGTTATCGAGAAATTTTTTTTTTAAGATTCACATGTCGACAAATCTGGTTAAAGTGGCTATAGACTAAAATTCCAGCTAAAATTTTCATGTTGCACTAGAAAGAAAACAAGGTATTGACAACTATACTTTTGGAATGTGTAAAAACTCTAAAAGAATAAAATTTTGAGAAAGTATAGTTATTGATTGACACGTGACGTTTTAGTTGGAGCGGTATCTTTTATGAATATTACTTGTTTGTAATAACTTGCCGTCAAATAATGTCAATTTCAAACAATAACGTGTTCAACTTCACTACGTTTCAATGAGTGGATTAATAAATTTATACGTCGCACAAAAAAGCGAGATACATGCCCATCCCAAGATAGAAGGGAATGAAGGTGGGGATTTGAGAGTCAACCAGAGAACATTAGGTGGTGCTAGCGATGGCTTGACTCATAGCGTTAGAGTAACAATATTTAGGAAGTGGTGGGTGTCGAGAATTTGGAAAAAGGGTCTAGGAGGGTTGGATAGGATGAGCAAATTAAACAAGACCTCTTTAGATATTTAGGCTAGAGGCGATTTCCATTGTTGACTAGTAAATGTCAAATATGGTCAATTCCTCCTGGGGAATAAGTACTTGTAATTTGTAAGAGTAATATTATTTATCTTCACTGGAGTTACAAACACAGTTTAAACTGTGTTTATAACCCCACTGAGGATGATTAATATTACTTATTTGTAAATAGAGGCTTGAGTAACTTATTTTTCTTTTTTCAACTTTTACCCAAAAAAGTTATTTATTTTAACATTTACTTATTTAAGTTCAAGTAATTTAGATATGAGTAAATTTTTGAAATTTAGTCAAACGTGCTCTTTATCTCATTTAGTTCACAATGTCGGGGAAATAAATATAAACTTTTGACTTGTTATTATAAATGATTGATCACACATGCAAGAAAAAAGAAAATCTACAAGACCTCGAGTTACCCGATTGGTCAAATGTGCGCTTGACACAATTCTTTTCATCGAAACATTTGATTGGGTGATCATGATTAGGAACTCTGAGATAAACAGTGGCAATACTAGGTGAAATTGTGTACGGATTCATCAGTGTCGGTTCTAAACATAAATGAACGAATTTTTGTCTCATATAGCATCAAGACATAAGTAGTTGACTCGTGTAAACCCCACTTTATTACACGATAAATCATAATGATTTGGGATAAAAACACGTGTATTGTGAAAATATATATCCGTAATTAACTACTAAAGTTATCTAATTAAATGCTATAAATAATGAAATTTAACTCGCGCTGAAACATAAAGTAACACGCCACGCTTCACAAGAATGTCATTCTAATTTCAACTAGAATTTATATACATCGTTGACTAGCAAATGACAAACATCGTTGACTAGCAAATGAATAATCCTAAAATACTGTCCATGATACAGAAACGTTATCCTTAATTACTGAAGAAAAGAACAAAATAATTATAGCAAAGGTTTTCCAAAACTGAAACATCTAGCACTAATCCCCACTGTCAAGTACCTGTCCTTGTAGAGGCATTTTGAAGAAGAATGAACTTTCCGATCTTTATCTCCACCTTTCTCAATCAAAAACCAGGCATTTGAGAGTACTAAAAGATTAATGTAATAAACCCTATTTCAAGAAATCCTTATATTTCGTACTTGAATCTTTACTCTTTGTTTTTTGGGTTCTTGGCTTCGGAGATTCCTAAGTAAGTAAAATTGTATTGGTTGGAACTGGGATTCTCAAATGAAATATCAGTTTCTTTCTTTTTTCCAACTCAGCATTTCAAAAGCAAGGGGCCACCAAAGTTTGAATCTCATATCATGCATATTGTTCTGGTGTTTTGTCTTATTCTTACCAGCAAGGGACTCGTTTATCTATACCTGACATCTATATTTTGCTTTGAAAGTTCGTAAAATTAGTATCAATTTCTCATGAACCTTGTGAGGTTTGCATTTCAAGCTATAAATTTGTAGTAGGGAGGCCTTTGCATTTCAAGCTTTTGAACTCATTTCAATTCCAACAAAAGAAAAAATGGAAGGTTCGCGTGGTGGTCTCAGCCTCCTCTTCAGCCTCAACAAGGCAGAGATGGAGGATGATAATTTTGAGCTTCAAGAAGAGGATGTATGGTCTAACTATAAACCAAAAGAGGAACAAGATTCAGGCTCAAACTCCAACCTAAAAAAGAATCTGAACTTCTCTTTTGATTTGGCCTTAGCAACTCCACTTGCATGGAGCATTCCTATAGTCCCAAGAATCATCCTGAAGGCAAATAACGGTGGTGACGATGGCCATGACGGTGGCCGCCATGAGACACCCACCAAGGTGGTTGCACTCCGCACTTTATCCCCTATTCCTATTCCTATTCCTATTCCAGATTGGTCTAAGAATTATCCGTTAAATCCCAACAAGGAATTGTGTGAAGCTAAATGTGATATAGAAAGAGATTTTATTGCCAGCAAAAAACAAGTTGGATTTTTTAATGATGATGGTGGTGAACTTATCCCACCCCATATAATTTTGGCAAGGAGGGAAGCTCTGAATCAGTGTATTTCTCATTCCATGTTGGAAGGAATTGGAAGGACTCTCAAGGGAAGAGATCTCACTGATACGAGGAATTCCATTTTTAGATTAACGGGCTTTATCGAAAATTAAGAAAACCTTCATTTTCTCCATCATCATCATCCATGGCTACATATATATAGCCGCAATAAATAACAATCACCGTGTCATTTCCATTTCAAGATCTTCATGAGCATCACATCAGAAGGGTCCCATTGGATTTTTGAGTTGTTTAATGTTTGTTTGCTTAGTATGTGTGTCCGCAGTGTGAAAAACTTGATCCACACACAATCTTGTTTGTCAGAGGTTGCCCTTTTGGGGGATTTGCTTAGGTTTCTGTACTAAGAACTTCTGAGATATCGTATGGAAGATTTGTGTTCTGGACAACTAGTGTGTTTCAAGAATCAGTAATCAACTCATTATTAATTAGTATTGATTTGCTCATAATTACTTGATGAATCCCAATGTTTAATTAAAACAAAAAAAAATTACTTAATTATCTTCTTCCAACCTTGTTTTATGAAATCTTTTAGTAATTAATTTGAACGAATATTAACATAAATGATTACTGTATTTGATCTCTAGTCTATTGAGAGTAAATTTCAGTTTGTCATTTTTTTTGAAACATGAATATAGAAAATAATTTTATATTTTCCAAAAATATTATTCTATATATTACATATAAAATCTATGGGGAATGAAATTTACTTAGTATGATCTAATATAGATTTATTTCGTTGAAACAATTTCTGTTGTGCAACATTAAAATTAATCCATTTTTTAGCTCTTCACGATTAATGGAATAAAACAACAATTTGATTGGGCGAGTTTATATGTAATTTATTATATGTAGCTAAATAAAAAACAACAATGAGACCTAGTAATTTTATGAATGATAAATGTTGACCCTATTTTTTGTAACGGTTACGTAGATAACAGATGTCAGACCCACCTATGTCCACACAAGCAAATTCTAACACGTTTTGATCGGAGATTCAGACGAAAATGGATGTTGTTTATAGACATGGGAGATGCTTCATAACACGAGAAAAAAATGTTCAACAATATGATAAAAAATGATTGCATATGAACAAACAATCACATACAACTCAACTAAAATAGGAATAATCTTAAATCAAGCACATAAATATGAAATAAATAAGAGAGAAGATCAAATGTGGTTTTTAGTATCAATTGTTGCATTGGTTTCAAATGTTATAAGAGTTGCTTATTTATACAATCCTGGTCGAAGTGATAGCAGTTGAATAAAAACTACGTGACCTCATCTTCTAGGTCGAAATCTCACATCCCTCAGACTACTATTCATCTAATAGATTGACAACGGTCAACCACCCTATATCCTAGGCCGACAATCCTGACATTCATTATTACAAATGTTATATGAATCACTCCTAAAGATTGCTTGCAGATCCTCTAGAAGACAACAAGAGATTCGGCCAAAAGGAGTTTCGGATGGAGTGAGAGCTTCGGCCAAATGGAACTTCACAACAAAGAGCATCGGCTTCTTGTTTGATTATTTCACTTTGACCAATTGGGATCTTCGTTGACCGTGTCAGCTTTGACGTGTATCTCCACGTGGACTATGACGTGCTCTTCACTTGGTGCCTCGGTAGCGAAGCGTAACAAACAATTAATGTATGCATTTATGAAAAAAGTAAATAGTCTTGAAATTTAGATCTAACACACACAAAGAAGCTTGTATAAGTATTTCTCTTCTATATGAGTTTTTCTATCCCAAAATATTTTGGTTTAATTGTAAAAGGAAAATTATAACATAATTAGACAAAAAATTGTCATTTAAAAATTACAAAATTTGCATTTTTCGACCATTGACAAGCCCCATCAAAAAGAAAAAGATTATATGTTCAATTTAGGATTTCTCTGCGTTGTGTCACATGTATTATAAGCCATAGAATTTAATGAGAGTAGTTTATTGGGATTTAATTAACGAAGGAAGATATGATTATTGTTTATTAAAATAAATTCTTAATATGAGATATCGAGTTTTAGATTTCAAATAGCATTATGGTTTTTAAAGTTAAACATGGTGATCTTTAAATGAGCATCAGAAAAGCCAAAGAAATGGTTTCCATGGGTTTCGTCAATTTGTTATTACCGTAGAAAGCCCTAATGTTAATATTGCACGAAAACAAGATAATCATGTTTGTATGTTTAGAATTTACACTTCTAAGTACGCAATCTTTGATAAGTAATTTTCGACAAAACGACGTGTTAATATTGACACATTACACAATATTGGATAAGTAGTTGGTATTCATCGACAAAAAAAATTAACTTCTAAAATTCACATGTTGCACCAGAAAGAAAACAAGGTACTAACAACTATACTTTTGGAATGTGTAAAAACTCAAATAATAAAATTTTGAGAAAGTAGTTATCGATCGACACGTGACGTTTGAGTTGGAATAGTTTCTTTTATGAATATTACTTGTTTGTAATAACCCATGATTAAACAATGTCAATTTCAAGCATGTTCAACTTCATTAAGTTTCAATAAGTGGATTAATAAATTTACACGTTGCACGAAAAAAGAGAGATATATGCCCATCCCAAGATAGAAGGGAATGAAGGTGGGGATTCGAGAGTCAAATCAGGGAACATTAGGTGGTGATAGTTAGGGGTTTGACTCGTAGCATTAGAGGAACCCAACTAGGGAATGATAATATTTAGGAAGTGGTGGGAGTCGAGTATTTGGAAAAAGGAACTAGGAGGGTTGAATAGGATAAGCAAATAAGCTCTCTTTAAATACTAAGAAATAAAGGTTGATGATCGAGATGTTATATATATTTATAAATTGGGGATATTACTTCAAATTTTTCAAAGTTGTTTATCGACTTTCATAATTTGATAAAAAGAAAAGTTAAATGTCCGTTGAATGAGAAAGGGCAAAATTAATTTTTATGCAGCTCTTATGTGCCATCATCGCTTGGTCGATTATAAGGAAAACGTTGTATTGATAAGAAAAGCAAATTATATTATCAAAAAATGAAAGTAATTTCTTCCAAACATACCCTTGCCACCCTATCTCCTTGTAAGAGGCAATATTGATTTGTAACTTGGTTGAAAGTTGGGTTGTGATGGGAAGTCTGGTGGGAGGGGTAATTTGATTGTTTAAATAGAGTCATTATTATAAAAGGGTAATTATATTCCCACTACAATTTTTATTTCTTGCACTACATTTTAATTTCACCTAATATTCTTAATATTTGTTCATTATAACTCTTATGTCCCTAATGATTTTTAATGTTATTCTTATTATGAAACTTTCCATTAAATATAACATTTTGTATTTGATAACAGTTTTATGTCCAAAAGCTCATTAAAATGGTGTAAAACAATTTATTTTTCATCATATTTTTATACAAATAAATAAATAAAAAGTGCGCAGAAAATATTTTTCCCTCATTTCAAAACATTAAAATAAAATATTTTGATATAAATTATCATCAAGGACGAGACATAATAATTAATGGAATGTTGAAAATAAGAATTCGACGAAAAAAAGTTAAGAAAATAATTGCTACAATAAGCAAAGATCTAGGGGTTTAACTGTAATTAAAATGTGGTATAACAAATAAAAATTGTGGTGACAATATAACCATCCTTATAAAAATAGATTCGTTGTAATAATAAATTAATTTTTAAAACAGTGTCTGGAGAATTGAAATAAGTAATAATATTTAGAAGTTGCTACAAATAATTCTAATTTTTCTTCCTAGATCAGTTGGAAGACATTTGAAGCAAACTGGCATCATATATGAAAAAAAAAATAAAGCAGGGGATCAAGAATACTGAATGTTTGGTTTCAAATTCTCATAAATTATTCAGATATTCAATTATTTTGCTTGTTTATAATTGAACAATGAACATAGATTTTAAAACAAAATCTACATTTCTTATGATAATATCGTAAGCGACTAGTGGACCCACAAAATAATTGCGCCACCCACCTAATACTATATTTAGGAGGGAAAAAGAATAATGCTATTTAGAACCTTAGCACCAATAGTATTTATAAAAATTTAGATAACAACACATAGATTTAATTAAAGAGACAAACATCCTTAAAAATGAAAAATCATACTAAAGTTCCAAAATTTTCTAAATTTTTATATGTAATTTTCTTCAAATAAACAAATTGAAGACTTATATTTCGTCATAATCCTATCTCGCATTAATTGTTCAAAAACTAACTAAAACTTTTGAGCCATGTCATAGGACTGAATTTTAGAGCTTGTTTGGGAGGGATTTTTGGGGGAAGAATTGATTTTGAATAGTGATATGATGTGAAATGTGTGGTTGAAAAAGAAGAAAAAATTATTGATGTGATGAAAAATATTATTTTATTGAAGAATGTGTGGTTGAAAATGAGAATTGATTTACTGTAGAAAAATCTAAATCCCTTGTAGGAATTTTTGAGGGAATAATTGATTTTTGAATAGTGATATGATGGGAAATGTGTGGTTGAAAAAGAAGAAAAAATTATTGATGTGATGGAAAATATTATTTTATTGAAGAATGTGTGGTCGAAAATGAGAATTGATTTACTGTAGAAAAATCTAAATCCCTCCCAAACAAGCCCTTAAAGTGTAAGAACCACAATAATGACATCCTAATTTAGGCTAGAAGCGATTTACATTGTTGACTAGAAAATGTCAAACATTGTCAATTCCTCCTGGGGAATAAGTACTTGTAAATTTGTGAATAGAGGCTTGAGTAAGTTATTTTTCTTTTTCAACTTTTACCACAAAAAAGTTATTTATTTTAACATTTACTTTAAGTATTGAGTAAATTTTTGAAAAGTGTGCTCTTTATCTCATTTAGTTCACAATGTCGGGAAATAAATAGATACATTTGACTTGTTATTGTACATAATTGATCGCACGTGCAAGAAAAAAAGGAAATCTACTAAACCTCGAGTTACCTGATTGGTCAATGAGCGCCTGACATAATTCTTTTCATCGAAACATTTGATTGGGTGATCATGATTAGGAACTCAAGATAAATAATGACAGTACTAGGTGAAATTGTGTACGGATTGATCAGTGTCGGCAATAACATAAATGAACGAATTTGTGTCTGTATAGCTAGCATCGAGACATAAGTAGTTGACTTCTGTAAACCCTACTTCAATATACGATAAATGATTTTGGATAAAAACGCATGAATTGTGAAAATATCCGTAGTTAACCACAAAAGTTATCTTAAACGCTATAAATAATGAAATTTAACTCGGTGGAAACAAAGTAACACGCTACTCACCACAAAAATGTCATCCTAATTTCAACATCTAGAAGCTATATACATCGTCGACTAGCAAATGATAAACATCGTCAATTGTAATAAACTTTTCATTTGTTTGAACCCCCTCCACCCCTTCAGTTCCTTCTAAAGGGAAAGGACTTGTTAATGAAATTATATAAGTATTTCAAAACGAAAAACTAGCGATTCATTTATAGACAATGTATTATATTAATAAAAGTAGTATGTTTTCCAAATGTGTAAATGACTTCCCAATAAATGTAGACCATATTCAATAAATCAATTTGATTTACAAAAATAAAAATAAATAAATAAAAAATCTCCCGTACTCTATAATAAATAGAATAGAGTAATATTCAATATTGTAACATCATCAGCATTTCCCACTATTGCAATAATCAAGTTAATTGTTTTTAAGATTAATTAATTATTGTAAATAGCAAGTTCAGGATTTGATTAAGAATCTTGGCTGTCTGAATAATCCTTAAAATACTGTCCATGATAAAGAAACGTTATCATTAGTTACTGAGGAAAAGAACGAAGTAAGTATAGCAAAGGTTTTCCAGAACTGAAACATTCAGCACTAATCCCCACTGTCAAGTCCCTGTCCTTGTAAAGGCATTTTGAAGAAGAATGAACTT
>CAIGRM010142488.1:0-10102 GCA_903798335.1 Fraxinus albicans | reverse complement strand
CTAGAGTTTTGAAGAATTTATGTTCTTGAGCTGGGGTTAGTACACTTGTGCGAGTTTGTGATTCCTCACGTCGGATATGAAACCACTGATACAACTTGTTACGAATGTGCTCAATCATTGCTAGAATTGGTAACTACCAATCTTTCTTGAATAATGCGTTGAACGATACTACATTGTTCGACATTATCATATTGTATCGATGTCTTGGAGAATGTGACCATGTCTAATGTTCGCTCCCCATCTCCATTAGATAATCTCATACATTATGTGATTTGTATTCTATTTCGACCATGAACTTATCAAACTTTTCAAAATTGTAAGCCTCTACAACTCTCATGAACAATGCAATGATGACATTTCCCAAATACTTAGCCCTTGTTTGAGCCACATTAAAATTTTCATTTTCATTTTCATTTTCATTCTTCTACTCATTTTCAACCCCACATTCTTCAATAAAATAATATTTTTCATCACATCAATAACTTTTCATTCTTTTTCAACCACACATTTCAATCACACATTTTTCAATAAAATAATATTTTTCATCACATCAATAACTTTTCTTTCTTTTTCAACCACACATTCTGCATCAATCTACTATTCCAAAATACATTCTTCCAAAATAATGTGGCTCAAACACACCCTTAGTCTTCAGATTGCCATGTATATAGTACATACAATAACCATGATGTGCCCCGAATTTCTTTTAGTGATATCATTTATTATTGATTGTCCTCGGTCAGTTACGAATGCAAGGTTCTACATGTCCCCAATTACTTCCCTTAGCTTTATGAAGAAACAACGCATCGCTAGATCATTCTCACCATCGACTACGCTCGATGCAGAAGGGTAAATTTGAATGTTAGTATCCTGACATGTTGCAATAATCAACTTTCCTTTGTATCTAGCTTTAAGGATTGTACCGTCGACTAGAGTTAGGGGTCGCATCGATTTCGAAATTCCTAAATGCATTGTCCAAGAGCCATGATTAAATACTTGAAGCTATTCTCACCCTCCGTCTCAGTAGAAAATGTCGATCTAGGATTAGTTATCCCCATGTTAAAATAATACTTGACCAATTTAGCATAAACTTCTTCGGTCAAACACATTAAATCCTCTAACGCATATTCTTTGATCTTCCAGGTCTTCGATAGCTTATGACTAGCCCATACTCTCGACGGATGTCGATAATGATGTCTAAAGGTCTGTACATCATCCGTGGGTCCTGAAATTTGTGCATTATATGTCGACCAATACATCATACTCGGGCTTGCCTGTGATCATTTCGACGATTACCACTTCGCAAGTATGTTCTCGTGCATACTTGCGAATTACAAAGAACTCATTCGTATCTATCTTCGTATTGCAAACGCCAACGAAAACTATCATCAATGCAGATAATTTTGTACGTTGACTTGTTTGATTTATTCCTTTAAACTCAGAGTTGTGTTTCAATACAATTCGATGCACAACTTTTTGCAAATCTTTCTTTGTTTCAAATAATTGCTTGACATGCAAATCTTTATCATCGAGAAACACACGCGAACAATTAGAGGACCTTGCATTCGTTTTAGCCTTGAGCTCCTACCTGACTCATGTCTCCAACGGGATAAATCAATTAAATCTTCATTTGTAAATTTATTTTCATTTTCCTTATCTTGAACTATTGAGGGAATTCTGTACATAATAGTGAAATCATGATAAAGAACATCTGCCTCGAAAATAACCACATCATCCTCACGAGTTATCTCCATGTAAAATCGTTCACATTATGATCCCCTTCATTGAAATCTTCGCGTCACTCTCGAGAACACTCTTCTTCGCTAAAGTTACGCAAATAGGAGTTTTGCGATTTTGGTACAATTCAATTAGAACCTTCATTTCAGCTTCAAAAGTGACATTTACTAGTGGAATTGAAATGGATGTATGCTCGTTTCAATTCCATGTCATAATGAGATGGACCGACATTGAGCTTGTTCTATAAATCATGGTACATTTCTACATATTATGTACTTGATGTTAACACAATTGCAATAGCACCACATCTTTCACTCGTCCATTTCTATACCCATCGATCATTTTCATTCATTTCAAATTCACTAAATTAGCAAATCGGGACTGCGGCTGATCTCATATCTACATTACGAAACATAATTTGAAAAAAAAAATCAAATAATTATGGCATAAAAAACAAAGAAAACCGTTTGTAGCTGGCCCACCAACTGGGCCCATCCTTTAGGCCGACGACGATTGGGTTGATTGTTAAAAGCTGGTCCCGATATATGCAGATGAAGTTTTTTTTCCCTTTTTTGCTTAGAGAAAATTATAGATATGTTGCCCAGATGGTCGGGTCAGTTGTTAACAGCCAGTCCAGATACATGCAGATGAATTTTTTTACTTTTTCTTAAAGAAAATTATAGATATGTTTAAGAAATATAAAAATTTATCTGATTATGTCGAAATAAGATGCAACGATTACAAAATATACTAGTTGAACAAAAATGAAATTAAATGTACGCAAATATACTTATCGATTCGAAGTAATGACTATAAACAATTTTCTTGTTGAGCGTTTGATAAATTTATGAGATTTTAAGGTTGAAGTAGATGAAAAATAAAATAGATTTTATCTGCGTTGGAGTAAACTTATAATGAAAGTGACTTGAATTTTAATTTAAGTGGGAAGTATTTCGATTTTTTTGTAATTTAAAGGGTATTATTGTCTTTTAAATACAACCATATTTTTGTAACTATATAACATATTTAAAGGTATATTTGTTTTTAATTATTAAAAGGTCACTGTAGTGAATTGAAAAAAAGAAAAAAAGGGTAATGTAGAAAATGTATATGTTGACATGGCCAAACAAAAAAGTACCCCATTATATGCTTACTGCCATTTCCAGTTGGTTGAAGAGAGTAGCGTGGGAACTGTGACTAGAGAGCGAAAATGGCAGTAACAGGATACGCACAAAAATCATTTGGTTGGGCTGCAACAGATACCTCTGGCGTTCTCTCTCCTTTCCATTTCTCTCGCAGGTACTCACACACACACAGACGTATACTCATGTACATACATCTGCGCGAGCGCCTTTTTTCTAATGTACCTATGGATTCTTATTAATCTCTCGTGTGCGTTGCCATTGATTTTGATTTTAACAATTATATACAAGATTTAAATACACACATACTTGTAGAAAATTGATTTGAGAGAACTCCATTATAGAAGTGGGTATCGCGATGAGAATGTTCGGGTTTGCGTTGCGACCGACTGATGATTTTATTTTTTTGTTTTTATCAGGTAGCTGCGAAAAAATCTGCTTTCAAGTGATTATTTTATTCGATTTGTGAATTGAAACCTAGTTGATAGATACAACTAGAAAATTTAGGAAAATAATGGAAAACGTCTTGTCTTTTGTCTCTCTTATATCTTTATCCTTTTTCTCCAATCTGATTCTGAAAGCTCCGTTGTTTTTAGTTATTGCTTTAGAGGAAAATGACGGCTCCACCTACATTTTAGTGGCCTCAAGTAATCGTTATTGGTGTAGTATTAATGCTAGTTTCTTCACTCTTATTGGTTTTTACCATTTCTGCAGTACTGTTAATCTTTGGTGGGCGAGGCCAACTTGTTAACCATTTTTCAAGTTCTTGGTGATTACCCCATAGTGGTGGTTTCAAATCAAATACCCATCACTCATTTTTCAATTTTAAATTACTTGTAAATACTTGAACAGTACTACGGCTCCCTTTGTTTCTTCACTCCTATAACCAGTTCTGCAATAATATTAGTACTTTGGTAGGCCAGGCCAACTTGCCAACCATTTTTTAAGTTCTTGCCGATAACCCCATAGTGGTTGTTTCATATCAAATAACCATCAACCCATTTTGCTATTTCAAACTACTTGCAAATACTTAATAGTGCTACTAAATAGTTGCAGTGTGATGTTTGATAAAACAGTTACTATCTATGCGATGTTAATGTTTGTTATATTGGTAATTAATAATTATCCATTGCATTATTTGCAGGGAAAACGGTTCTGATGATGTGACAATCAAAATACTTTACTGTGGAGTTTGCCACTCCGACTTGCACAGTGTAAAGAATGACTGGGGGTTTACAAAATACCCCATTGTTCCTGGGTATGATTTTGATCTCACACTAACTTTGAATACCGACTTAGTGATTTAGTATGTGAACGTTACTCAATAATTCCAACTATTTGTTCTCTATAGTCGCAACACAATTGTTTCTGTTTCTTTTAATATGTTGGAAAGTGATGCAGTTAGTGGACGTTATAGTCTTATAGTTAGTTATTTGAAACTGTATGATGATATGATCAGATTAAGTGTGAGTTACTTTGAATGAATTTACAACTAACATTTCACCATGAGTATGGAACTTTTGTCTAATTGACTTTCACTTGAGTAGTTGGGAATGATTTATCCGTACCATCTGATGGCATAGACTCAATGCTAAAATCAAAGTCATTGTTACATTCCTAGTGAAGAAAATTAACTTCCTAATGTATGATACACACCAAAAATGCACACTTATTTTAGGTTTTATGGAGAAACTAGAAATTAGATATCAATTTATTTTCTTGTAATAGTTGTAAATTCTAAGTTGTGAAATTTTTCAATTTGTTATTTTACTAAGTTCTCATTCTTGCCAAATGAATTTTACAGATTGATACGTAATAATTTAGTTCCAAATGTCTTTTGAATAGATATTGATTTGTGATATTCAGCATAATTGAAATTCGCTCTAGATCGAGCTTAAATTGATCAATGTTGGAAACACGTACTTGTGCAGACATGAAATTGTTGGTCTTGTGACAAAAACTGGATGTGATGTTCAGAAATTTAAGGTTGGTGACCGAGTTGGAGTTGGAGTGATAGTTGGCTCCTGTAAGACATGTGACATTTGCCAACAAGACCTGGAGAATTACTGCCCCAAAGTGATATTTACTTACAACTCTAGGGATCAAGATGGCACTAGAACATATGGAGGTTATTCTGATATAGTTGTTGTTGACCAGCACTTTGTGCTCCACATTCCTGATAACCTATCATCAGATGCATGTGCACCTTTATTGTGTGCTGGGATCACCGTATACAGTCCAATGAAATACTATGGGATGGCTGAACCTGGAAAACACTTGGGTGTGGCTGGACTTGGGGGACTTGGTCATGTTGCTGTAAAGTTTGGGAAGGCCTTTGGGCTGAAAGTTACTGTCATCAGCACCTCTCAAAAGAAAGAATCTGAGGCTATCAACAAGCTTGGTGCTGATTCTTTCCTTGTTAGCACTGATCCTGCTCAGTTGAAGGTAATTGACAATTAGCATATATTGACTAGCAAAACTATCACCAACTTTAATATCTCAAGGGGTATAATAGGAAGCAAAGTATTTTGTCATTTTGAATAATAGGTAACAATTAACTTTTGGACAAACCAGGATTGTAATCCAAAAGAACAAAATAGAACTATCAAAGTATTTAAATTTTTAAATTTTTTCAGTTTCATTGTTGCAGGCTGCTATGGGGACCATGGATTTCATCATTGATACCATTGCTGCAGTTCATTCCTTGGCCCCGTTGCTTGATCTTTTGAAGATGAATGGAAAACTGGTGACCGTTGGCCTGCCTGATAAGCCCTTAGAGCTACCTATTTTCCCTCTAGTGTTGGGTAAGAAAGATTGCTAGTTTAAGCCTCTTGTACACCAAGTAAACAATGATGTAGAGTTCAAATGTTGGTGAATATTGTTCTCTTTCTGCATCCTCCTTTTTCCTAGTTTCTTACCCTCCAAAAATGCTCAGTTATGGATGGAATCAGAAATAACCAATGCTCAAACTTAAGTTGATACGTTTTTGAGAGCTGAACTACATAATTATATGGAGTTTAGTTAAAATGAAAGTAAGAAAAAAACGACGCGGAGAGTGAGAATAGGTCGACAGTCTATACGATTTTGTTGCCTTAAACCCAACCAATTAGCTGAGGAAATAATAACCTCATCATCAAATTATGTAACTTCTTGTCTATTATTGGGATCAGTATTTTGCCATTGCAGTCTTGTCAAGGAAGTGCTAGTTCGACTGTTTATTTGAATGATCATCTTGCTTTTACTTGAAAGTGTGATCAGCCGTATTTAGAATTCCAACAAAGATTATATCATACTTCTGATGTATATACCTATGAGTTTACAGGACGGAAGCTTGTAGGTGGAAGTGACATCGGAGGCATGAAAGAGACACAAGAGATGCTAGACTTCTGCGGGAAGCACAATATAAATGCTGACATTGAACTGATCCACATTGACTATATCAACACGGCTTTTGAACGCCTTGCCAAATCTGATGTTAGATACCGTTTTGTGATTGATGTGGCGAACTCCTTGGCAAGAAATTAAGTGGTGAAATCATGCTGCTGTCTCCTTCATCTTCATGATGCGTCATTTGAAATGTAACATATTTGAAACATTCGATTCAGAAATGCAATGGTAATTGGCAAGGTGAAACATCTTCAGTTTTGTTGAACCAGACATAAGTTTACTGGTGATCTAATTAATAAAAATCAAATCTTTCTGGGTTTTTTTTCTTTTTGGTCTGTGCTTTTATACGAGTATGTATTTATGCAAATTTTATATATTTATCCGTGTACATCCGTGCATGTGGAAGATACGTGTAGGTTCTACTTTATAAGCTGCAGCCACAAATAATCTCCTAACTAGGTCCATCCAGTGCTGTTACTAGCATGAATGTTTTAGAAACATAACAAAATTTTGGCTATATGATAAGAAAATTATTATGCAGGTATCATTTCACCCTCCAATTTTATCCTAAATAGCACTTCAATTGCCTATACTCAAGCTAGATGGGGACTATTTATNGGTCCATCCAGTGCTGTTACTAGCATGAATGTTTTAGAAACATAACAAAATTTTGGCTATATGATAAGAAAATTATTATGCAGGTATCATTTCACCCTCCAATTTTATCCTAAATAGCACTTCAATTGCCTATACTCAAGCTAGATGGGGACTATTTATTAATTTGCTCTTTTCCCTTGGGTACTTAGGTTGGAAACAATATTTAAAGAATATGCATATAGCCCTTTCTAGTAGATTATAGATGAAATGGTTCAATGTAGTATTAAAGTTGGCAAAGATCATAGTTCAAATCTCACTTCTACTGGTTTATTGAAATTGTGTACGTTTCAGACTCTTGAAAATGAATATCACTTACCTTGATAGCGACGGTGAAATCATCCTACCCATGGCTTTATAGAATTCCAACCAATTTAACACATTCAAAAATCCCTACGACTTGCCTATTGAACAAAGGTACAACTTCATCAATGGTAAAAGGCAGTTTAGTTGTTGATTCAGTATGAAATCAAGATATGTTTTAATTATTTTTTTCGTTCAGTACAATGAATCGATTTAAAAAAAAAAAAATTCTTAATATTGTGCAGTAATACTGTCAAAAAATTAATCGTCACTCTTATTCGTGTTCCCAAACTTTTGAATAAAAGTTTTCTTGAAATTTTAGTAAATGCTAAAATCAAGAAACATTTTTTATGTTCAACTTCTAAAATGTACTAGAGTTTGTGAGGAGACATTCAATACTTGAATTGAACTAGGAATCACTAAACTAGTAAACTATGGAGAGAGAGAGAAAACTAGAGCAAGCATTTAGAAGATTGTCACATAAGTTAGAACAAACAAGGTTTATAAAAGGTTTATTTTCAATGAAATATGATTAGGACTATGTTTAGCTGTGCCAAGAAAAAATTAAATATTTTGAAGAAATCTGCAAAGATCTAAAGGCTCTTATAAACGAGTGAGTCGACAAAATTTATTATTTCATGTCCTTCTCTCTCGTGTTTGTTATTTATCTCTCTTGTTAAGTATGCTTTAGAGATGTAATTTGAATTATAGTCGAAACTCATTGAAAATTAAATTTGAACCGTCTATTCATCAATGATACGTAAATCGAAAGTCTTTCTATTTCAATTTACATGCCATATAAATAACAATTCTCATGCCAAGAATTGGCTCACGTATGAACAATGCTTAAAAAAGATAATTTTTGTTTTCGACTCCTCATTTTCGTCAAGAGTTTCAATCTTCAAAAGAATTCGAAATGAACACGCTAATATTTACAGTAGTGAAATTAAAGCTCTATCCAAGAAATTCCCATTCGAATATTCCTATTATTACAAATAGTTATATGTTACTAATTATGCTCGTCTTTCCTATTTGTACCCTTTCTAGTCGTCTTCGAATATGCTGCAATCAATCCTCAATAAAATACTTAATAATCCCTCCTTTAATTTCCTACTTAACTGTATTCATTTGTTTCTTTTAACTAACAATTTTCTTAGTTTTATACCTGACATCACTGTCTTGTTTTTTAAGAATTAACCATTTTTTAAGATTCAAAATTATCAGAAATTTCACCCGGATTTATCCATTTATTAATTCTGGAGGAGTAGGTAACATTTAGTACAGTGTTTTCAGCCATCTATAAAACTCAATATAAGAATTCCACCATTGTTACATAATTCAAGATTTCCTGTTCTTTTTTGTTCTCCAAGAAATCATGACTTCCTCTTTCCTTTTAACCTCTTTGTATTTGTCTCTAATTTTGCTACTAACAGTGTTCAGGGCTGTGGCTCGGGGACATTTAATTGATCCCACAAAAGGGTTCATTCCTCTCCCACTAAATGAATCAAATTTGGTAATTCAAAGGCCTTATGATTTACTCCAAGATCAGAGGTATAGCTTCAGACATGGAGTTCATAAATTGTGGGTTTTCAGAACAGATAAACCCCACACTCCAGTCAGTAAAACCAACCCACGTACAGAAATTCGTATAAAAGTAAGTATATACGCACATTTTATATATTAACGTGCATGTGTAGGATACGTGTAAATTTTACTTATAGCCACAAAAAATTTCCTAGGTTGGTTGGTCAGTCGGTCAATACACTGTTACCAGTAGCTTTAATTGACAGTTGTTGGAACATAATAAACCAAAGTTCTTGATTATATATATGTGCAGAAATAATTTCACCCTTCAAGATTATTTTAGGGTATAAAACTAGTAGCTTTAATTGATAGTTGTTGGAACATAATAAACCAAAGTTCTTGATTATATATACGTGCAGACATAATTTCACCCTTCAAGATTACTTTAGGGTATAAAACAACTCTCTTTATCTCTTTCTTTCTTTCATTTGTTTTTATTTACTAATATTTTAATCATTCATATCCGCACATTTCATAGCTTGTTAAACCGCGTCATCTAAAACTCCAACTGTAAAATGCAGCAATAAACTTATTTAAATTGTGTTCAAACACTTTCTTCTTTCATTACAGGGATACGACTACTCCGCCGGTGTATGGCAATTCGAAGCATTTGGATACATACCTTGTGGAACAACCGGTGTCTGCGTCATGCAAGTTTTCGGATCGAGCCCGCCTCACGCCACAACCCTAATGCTCAGAGTTTACAATGGCTCACTCACATACTACAGGGAGTCGGTTATTATCCCAAATGTATATGATAAATGGTTCAGATTGAATGTAATCCATGATGTTGAGGCCAATAAAGTAGACGTTTACATTAATGGTATCCTCAGATATGAAGCTCCTGGCCGTGGAGGAACCTCTCATTATTTCAAGTGTGGAGTTTATGCACAGGATGATGGCTCCTACTACATGGAATCTCGTTGGAAGGGGATTAGGGTTCTTAAAAAGTGTGACTGATAATTAATTATCCTTGTTTTAATTTATTTTCTTAATGAGTAAAATAGTCGTGTATTCTTGAATATATGGTGTATCAAATTAAAAGTGCTATCTTCTTTTCATTTCTACTTAAGAACGAACTTAGGCTATGTTTGTAAAAAAAATTTCACTTTAATGGACAATTTCCATGTAAAACGAAGTCAAATGAACACTAAACTTTGATGAAAAAATAGTTTTCGAGCAAAATTTTTTATTTTTTATTTTTTTTGTGACAATGGTAACAAATTTCATAATCAATCACTTTAATTGACAATTTTCATGTAAAATAAAGTCAAATGTGAACAAAAAGATCCAAA
>CAIGRM010142478.1:0-14366 GCA_903798335.1 Fraxinus albicans | reverse complement strand
ATGCTTGAAGTATATGGTCGATCTTTGAATCTGATTTCAATAAAACTATGCGAATGCATTATAGAAAGTCTAAATTTTAGAATTACTAGTGAATTAAATTGATTTGTAATGATATATTTTCCGATTAGAGTGCATGGACGAAAGCCTCTAATTGAGTTATAAAATTGAATAATTGATGCGAATGATCCGATCCAGTTGAGGGAATTCCGACGCTTTACTTCCTCAAATTATTGATTTTAATTTTGTTACTTCAATATTGAATTTACTACAAATTTAAGAGGACAAATTCATTCTTTTTGGAACCTTTAAGCATTTTTCCATATCCCTGTGGATACGACACCCTAAAGTTACACTACAACTACCGCGTTATACTTTGGGCGTAATCAAGAGGTTGTAACTTGCTTTCGTTCCATCCGATGAATGGCATTAGTTAAACGCTATATTGTTTTTTCATGGCGTGACCTAAGGGTTCTCCTCCTTAGCTGGTCCATTTCTCTTTTGGTGTTTCTTTGGGACATTGGTTTCATGGGGACTAGTATGAGACTAATTTTGGGAAACTGAGCTATCAGTCATGATGGTCATTTATTAAAAATAGATATAATTCAAGGAAAAGTTTTTGTGGGAAGATGTGGGCTATTTTTTACAAGGCACTAATTCTAATACCAAAATTGTTGATGTTTGAACTTGGTTTAAACGAGTTCAGTCCAACTGAGCTTGTATTAGAAATGAGGTTATTTAACTGAAATAACAAAAAGAGATAACACTGAAAACATTTGCCTTGAATTAGCTAAAGTACCAAAAGTAGAAGATTGTAGATTTTTTTTGTGGTCCCTAAAAGAGGACCATCGGTTGCCTTTTATAGCTAAGAAATAAGAATTGGCCGACTTCGTGACGTCATCTACAGTACTTAGACGGGCCTCGACGTCAGCTATAGTGTATTCTTCATTTGGTGTACCAAAAACCATCCAGCTAAGGGGGTTTTCGTTGAAGACGATGTCGGTCATGGCAGATCATCATGACATTTAGGATGGGTACCATTATTCTCCATCATTGCAAATTTGTTATTGGTTAGCTTAGAGGTGTTTAGGTCTATCGTGCCATGTGTCGTAAGGAAATCGGATGAGGTAAAGTGATGAAGTCATCCTAGTCAAATCATTAATCATGGTGTTTCACAATCACAACGAGATTTACCGAGCTATTTTTTCGCATGAGGTGAATGTTTAATTGCAAAATTTATTATAGGGATGTTACTCATTGGCTAATCCTCTAATAATAACCCCATGTCAACAGACACAAACATTAAGTGTTCCAAGACCCGTAAACAAATCTTTTCCATCTATCCTTGTCGAGAAATCTCTCTACATCTAATTTGAGTTCAATCATGACTCCAAGGATATTTACACCTTAAAAGGAATCACTAAATTCTTATAAATGTTAGACTAATAAATGCATGTGCGGCTATAACGTCATAGGGTGATAAATGTTATGGTGATGTTATTCGATCACGCATTAAGAAAATCAATTGCCTCATCTACTTCTCTTTTAACATAATTAAAGAAATCTCTAGAATAGACTTACAACATTATTAAACTTATGTTGCTACTTTATCATAATGGGGAAGGACGATTTAATTTTTCTTCAACATAACAAACACCAATGACTCATTATTTTAAAATATTCTTTGCTTAATAGAAATATAACATAATTAAATTGAATGTTGACTTTATTTACAAAATGAATTCAATATTTAAATGTGATAATACTAACTTCGTGTCAACACAAGTTGATGCATATAAATTACTTTAAAGTAAAAGCATTTCTCAATATGTATCACATTTTCTTCAATTTCTTTAAAAACTTAACATTAATATCGTGAGCTCACTTGGTGTATCGCTTAACCAATCAAAATGCAGTGATCAATTATTATTTGGACCAATTCGTTCTACTGGTAGTACCGTAAAACTGTTAAAATTAACATTAACATTGAATATTGGTCGGGTGCGCCGGTCCCCCACATCCTATTTTTCACTTAAACATTTCATGGCATAGACATACATTTCTTAACAAAAACATTTGAGAAATATATCTTTTTTAAAATATTCTTTGACTCATTGATATTTGAAAACTTTTTTATTCCTTGAAACTTTATGTATGCTTGTGAATGCACTGACATGAATGAATACATCATGAGAAGCATTAATGACATAAAACGTAATAATTAAATATCAAGTTCACATGACAACAAATTTAGTAACACATTATACATTTAACAATGTAACTATGCACGAGACAAGGGGATGTTTACTTATTTGGAATTCTTAGAAATTTACTTTTAGAATAGCAAGTGGGGATCTCCTTAATCGCACAAAAAATAAACGAGTCAAAAGTCCTAGTTCATTATCAACTATTAAAAGAACCTCAACTTATTGATAATTTATTTACTTATTATTAACCCATTAGAAATATCATTAAATATCAAGTCACAACTCTTTTCTATTAAGCTATTTCATTTTATTTTACTTTATCCATCATAAATATAAGAAGATTAACACATCAAAAAAATTTCATAACTGAAATATATTAAATATGATATAAAAATTCACATTTCTTTTACATAAAAAACTCTTAAACTCAGCATAACATAATACTGTAGTCATTATAAAAATTGCAAAGTAATTTATGAACCTAATCTATTTCTCTCTAATATTTAAGAGAGACACAATATAAATTATAAAATTAGCTAAATTACTACATTTAATATTTCTCGAAATTTCAGCAACTTTGAACCAGATATTCATAAGGACTTTTATCTCAAAAATTAGAAGTCCATTTTGAATAAAACTCTGCATGAACATGATATATATATATAGGTCATGTAGAATTTTTTACAAGGCCTGAAATCGATATTTGATTCATATTTTCTATTTTATAATTCGAGTTATTTAGTCTGACAGCATTAACACGCTTAAAGTAGATACTTTTGGAAAATATTAATAAATATTTAATAATTGTCTTCATAAAAAATTATGATCAGTCCTAACTTATAGTTGGACAATTATTACAAAAATCAGATAATTATAAGGTCATTAGAATATATTAAAAATTTTCAAAACTAAGACTTTCATGCAATGACCAAATTTTTATCAAGGAACATAATTTTGTATAAATTCTATATAAAATCAAATATGGGCTTAATAAATCTGATTTTTCTATTACTTTGGATTTTTAATTATACATTGGGGACTCATTTGTAATCATTTGAAATTTTGGGACTATGATTCTAATTTGTTCTTTATTTTTTCTTTTCTTTTCTTTTTGTTTTAATTAAATAGGAGGGCATTTTCGTTATTTTACAGCTTTTAATTGAAAAAATAGATGAAAATAATGATTTCCGCAATGAAACATGAAAATATGGGTGAAAATGCAAAAATTGGAAATGTAAGGATGTTTTGCACACTAAAATCCAAACGTAAGGACATTTTGTGCTAATAAGCCTTTCTTTATAGATGACAATGTTCTCACATAATTTCCAATGAGTAAAATGTCATCCACATAAAGAATTAGAAAAACTACTTTATTTCTTTGTATATGGTTGTATACACAAGGCTCATCTAGATTTTTGTCAAAATGATAGGTTTTAATAGTTTGATCAAATCTGATATTTCAAGATCTGGATGCTTGCTTAAGTCCATAAATGGACTTTTGCAACTTGCAAACTTTCCTTTAATGGCCTTCTTTCATGAACCCCTTAGGTTGCATCATGTAGATGGCCTTGTCAAGATGTCCATTTAAAAATGTTATCTTTACATTCATTTGTCAAACTTCATAATCATAATGATTGGCAATGGATAAAAGGATTTGAACAGATTTAAGCATGGTAATCGGTGAGAAGGTTTCCTCATAATCGATACCTTCTCTTTGGGTAAAACCCATGGCCACTAGCTTTGCTTTGAACGTTTCAACATTTCCATCTATTCCTCTTTTCCTTTTATAGACCCATTTTTACGCTATAGGTTTGACCCCATTAGGTGTATCTACAAGATCCCAAACCTTATTGGAATACATGGATTCTATTTTTGAGTTTATGGCAGACTTCCATGATTTAAAGTCTACATTATCCATCACTTCTTTAAATGAATTGAGATCTTTTTCTTACTCAATCTAGATTGCCCTATAGGACTCTCCATAGAGTAAGTATCTAGAAGGTGGTCTCATAACCCTCTCACTACAAATAATAGTGGAGGTACCCGATCGTCTTATCTGACTAAATGTTATTTCTCTCATCCCACTGCTTGGTCCTATCCTTGGTTGGGACCAATATCATTATCCTTATCGTGAGGGACATGTGGAGGTGCAACAATGGGTGCCCCATTCCCTACTACCTCTAGTTCTATTTATCTATGAGGTTCTGTAGGCATCAATTGTTCATTTACCTCATTGATAACCATTGGTTTAGTAGGAGGTTCCAAGCCATCACTGTTTGATTCTATGCGAAAATCTGGAATCGGGTTGTTTGAAAGATGTTCTAACACCTCTTCCAATAGAATTTTACTAGTGGACTTATGATCTTCTAGACTTATAATCTTCTAAATACTTGTCTTCTAAGAATGTTGCATTTCTACTAACAAATATGGAAAAAGTCTGCTTGTACACCTTTGGGTTACAACAGTAGGTGACAACATTACGTGGACGGGCGAGATGCAATGGTCTGGACGGCTGAGATGCAAAAAGAAATGGAAATGCAGGAATGCGGGAAATGAGAGAAATGGGTCAAAAAACCCCTACATAACCTGTAAAAACTCAAAAAATCAATGGAGGTACCCTATACAACCGGTAAAAACTCAGAAATTCAACCTTTCTCAATGGAGGCACCCTAATTTTGATGCCCATAACCGTCGAAATCACCGACGTTCTGCCCATAATCGTCGAAATCACCGGCAACGTCAGTTTGACAAGAAATCACAGGTGACGAGTTTGATTCACGCATTTTTGAGGTCCGGGACTCCGTCTTACTCAGCCTCCCCAAGAAGCTTATTACCCAGCATTGCTTAGGTATCCCCAATTTGTGGCTTGATTTTTTTAATTATTTGTGACTTGATTTTTTTATTTGTTTGAATTTTGGGCCATATTCTGAAATGTTGAGAATATGTGCAGACCTCTATAACATTATGATGTTTGAACTCATTGATTTCATAGGTAGGTGTCTGAATGTTATATGTGCGAATGAAATTTTCAACAATGAACGGCTGTTTCAATACATTTTTTATTATGTTGAACTCAAAATGTTGCTTTAACTTTGAAATTGTTAAGCTAAAAGTGTCTGCTAATTTTTTCGTATGAGAATACATGATGGAAGACGCGAAAAATGATTCTTTGGTGGAATCCAAAAATGTCAATGCGGAATACAATCTGAATGTAGTTGAAAATAAAACGGTGGGACGAGATGGAGCGATTTGTGCCGGAGGTTGGTCTGAAGTTCAAGGATGTACACAAAGTCTTTGATTTTTACAAATCATATGCTTATAAGGTAAGTTTTCTGGTGAGGAAAAGGATTTCAAGAAAGGACGACGATGGAGTTGTGCGATATGTGACTTTCACATGTAGCCGTGAAGGACGAAGAAGCGGTAGAACAAGTGGCTCATTGAAGCCGCAACCAACAATTCACACGGGTTGTCAAGTTAGGTCTCCGCATCTTTAGATAATCATGTTTACTGGAGAATTAACACGGTACACTCGACCAGAATCACAAAACAAGTCCAACGAAGTCGAGATTGTATCGATGCAATCGAGAACTGAGTGCACATGTGAAACGGAAGCTTGAAGTATATGACATGGCTGGAATTCCATTGTACAAAAATTTCAATTCTGCAGTTGTTGAAGCAGTGGATATGAAAATATAACATGCGTGGAAAAGGATTGTCGAAACTACATTGAACAAGTTAGGCAATTAAGCCTTGGGGAGGGAGATGGAGCAGCAATACAGTCGTATTTTTCAGATATGCAAGCACGGTGTGTGAGATTTTACTTCTGTATGGATTTGGATGACGATTCATGATTAATGACTGTATTTTGGGCAGATAATTGATGTAGGGAAGCATATAAGGAGTTCGAGGACGTTGTCATGTTTGATACCACTTATCTGACTAACATATATGACATGCCTTTCGCACCTTTTGTTGGCGTCAATCACCACGAACAATCGACACTACTCGGTTGTGGTTTGGTCTCGAAGGAGAATACGGATACATTCGTGTAGCTTTTCAGGACATGGTTTAAGTGTATACACGGTCAACCTCCGCATGGAATTATTACTGTTCAAGACAGGGTAATGCAAAATGCCATTCAGATAGTTTTTCCAAATACAAAGCATAGATGGTACTTGTGGTACATTTTGAAGAAGTTGCCCGAAAAATTTGAATACCACATCGATAAGGGTTCAATATTTTTGCAATACATGTATTGGTATGTGATTCTCAAATGGTTGAAGAATTTGAACAAGGTTGGGGATCGATGATCACAACATTTGAGTTGCACGAAAACGAATCGTTGTCGGGATTGTACGAGAATCGAGGTCGTTGGGTTCCTTACTTTTTAAAAACAACTTTCTAGGCTAGGGTGTCAACAACACAGCGGAGTGAAAGCATTAATGCTTTTTTTGATGTGTACGTGCAATCGAAGACATCTTTGAAGCAGTTTGTTGAACAGTATGAGCGAGCATTGAGGAACAAGATAGAGAAGGAGTTCCAGGCTGATTTCAAATTGTTCTCTCAAATGGTCTCATGTACAACAACATATGAAATGGAAAACCAATTTCAGGCAGTGTACACAATTTCAAAATTCAAAGAAGTTCAAGCTGAGTTTATGAGTAAGGTTTACTGCGACCTCATATCTGCTTCGGACGGATGTTTTGGGATGACTTATGAGGTAAGGGAAGATGTTGTTTATATCGATCGACGTAAGAAGAAATCATTTTTTGTCTCTTTCCAAAGGGATAAATGTGAAGTTGTTTGCAGTTGTCACTTGTTTGAGTTTCGGAGAATCATTTGCAGACATGCAACACAGTATTGATCCATAATGACGTGAGAATATTGCTTGATAGGTATATACTACGTAGGTGGATGAGACATGTGAGTCAACCATATATGAAGATCGTAATAAAACATAACGAGTTGGGCAATACTCTAGGACAGTTGAATTACAACAATATATGTAAAGCTTTCGCCCAGGTTGCAGACCTTGTGGCAGATGATGAAGATCGAACCCGACTGATTATGGAATGTATACAAGTTCAAGCTAAAGAGCTTTCGATGTTCAAATGGAGTAGTGGAAGCAATATCTGTAGTCAGCATACTATTTAGTCGGGACCTCGGTGTACTGGTTCACAAAATACATGCAGTGTGAGCGTGCGAGATCCTAAATTGACAAAGAGAAAGGACGTGCCCAGAAAACTTCGGCGGAAGAGCCCTTTGGAGACGAATTCGAAGAAGAAAAATGTATGTTGAGGTATTTTTCCTGTAAAGTTAAACGGAGTACTAAAAATAATTCTCATTCATTTTAGATGTACATGCAGGCACCTTCAACAAGTAAAGGGAAATGGCTTACAGTAATGCATAACAATATACCAAAGGGTTCAACCGATGTTGATGCATCTCAATGAGAACAATCTTCCATGTGTTCAGCATTCGCCTATTCACAACGCTTGATGGTTAGTATATTTATTGGAAAAATCTGATTTGTGCTTTCCAAATTACTTCATTGTTGACGTTGTTATTTATGATAGGGCCACGAGGAAAATCATATGTTTACACAACCCTATCCGTCATCTAGTTCGATCCATCCATCGTTCTATAAGATTTAAGTGTACCTATGATTACTATGATGGGGATATTCCATGTTGCAAATGGCATTTGAATTCAAACCTTAAGTTGATAAATGTATTCAGTTGATCAAGTACTTTTGCTTCAGCATATAGTCCTTAAGTAGCTTCAGTTCCTTCATTTCTGGCTGATTTTCCTTTTTAATTTCTCCACAAATTCATTCTGTAGTTTTTAATTTCTCTAGATGAAGAATTCCCAGGCTGCTCCAAGTCCAAGTGAAATCATGCTATTATCTGTGGAGGATGATTAACTTTCTTATTCATGAATTCTAGATTAACAAACAATACACAATTGCCAAACAATCCGAGCACAAAACTAAACAAAGTAATTTGAAAATGGAAGATGCTAATACAACAAAATTCGCTGCTATTACAGTGTACTACAGTCAGGCAGCCAATACACAGAGATGCATGCTGCAAAGACACCAAAATAGGAACTACAAGTTCCAGGCAGCATGCTAACTGGACCTGACTACCATATATCTAACATGTCAATATCAAAATTTTTCAATTCTGCAGTTACACTTTGAAATGGATAGAAACTAATCAACCCATACTAATCAAACCGACTCCTTCCGTTCGTGTTTACTAATCAACATTTTACTTCTTCTTTCAGATTGTCACGGACAGAGATATATGGATTTCTTCTTCGTCTTTCAACCGGACTTCAAATTCGAACATGCGGGATATATTGTCAATTTTAGTACGACTAACGTCACTCGATTCTCCGCTTGATTCTCCAATGTCGCACCACTCCCAAAATCCACACTTGTGACTGCAACATTTGAAAATTTTTCCTTTGTTTGGGGCATCCCTTTCAACCTCAAAACACTTTTGAAAACCGTTCTTGCATGCTGGGCATCTGTATTTTGTCGGGCATTCGGCAAAGAAATGGCTCCTACGCCTGCAACTGTGGCAAACTCCTGAATTCTTTCCACCCATTCGACTACTGGAATCTAGCAAAAACCAAAACCAAAACTTCAACTGAAATTTCGTAATTACGGTCATTCTTTCACAAATTCTGTAACCATACGTTCGTTTCCTCATTTGTCAAAATGATAACTATAACAAATGGCAAAGCTTTCAAAAAATCTAAATATTTCGTACCTTACACGAGATGGCGACGCGTTCAGTTACTGTGACGACATGACCCGATTTTATGGAAACGGTAGGAGGGGAGTCGAAGACCGAATGAAAATGGGGAGGGGAGTGAAAGAGAGTAGGGTGGGTGTTTGATTTTGGAAAAAATTGAGGAGAACTGAGAAAAATCTTGATTACCTAATGTGATATTTCGAGGGAGCAAAAATGGTGGCAGCTCATAGGATGTCGAATTGCTTCGACGAATTTTTAGATGGGCCGGATCGATGGTGACGAGCAGAAGAAATAGAAGAGATGAGTGAGAGATGGGAGGGTTTCGTTTTTGGGGGGAAATGGGGGAATAGTGAGGGTTGTCCTTTTCTTTTTTGGGGAGGCGGTGGGGAAAATGAGAATAATCATTTACTATTTATTATTTATTCTTTCCTTTTTTTTTTTGTTAACAGCAGTTGCCACCTCAGTTTGTCAACAAATGTTGTCAAGGAGTGTTGTACGTCTAGCAGGGTCGAATACCTTCTTATCTAGAGGATTATAGAAGCAGTAACCTCTTGTTCCTTTTGAGTATCCTACAAAGAGACAAACCTCTAATCTTGATTCCATCTTATCATTCTTTCCCTTTAGCATATGTGTCGGAGATCCTTATATCCAAATGTGGTATAAATTAGGCTTGTGGTCAGTTCCATAATTCAAGAGACATCTTGGGAACCGACTTAGAAATGACCGTTTGTAGTGAATATCCCGAAAAGGAAATAGACAATGAGAAATAACTCATCATTGATCTCACCATATCTAAAAGAGTTCGATTTCTTCTTTTCGAGACACCATCTGTTGAGGAGTCACTGGAGCACTCAATTGGGGCAATATTCCATTATCCAATAAGTAGACCTAAAACTCTTGGGAGATATATTCGCCACCTCGATCAGATCGAAGGGCTTTGATACTTTTACCTATTTGTTTCTCAACCTTCGTCTGAAACTCCTTGAATTTTTCCAAAGCTTCGTACTTGTGAGACATAATGTATATGTATCCAAATATAGAGTAATCATTTATGAAGGTGATGAATTATTCATATCCTCCTCTTACCCCGAGTGCTAATGGGTCCACAAATATCGAAATGCATTAATTCCAAAACTTTTTTAACTCTTACTCCCTTAGCCTTAAATGGCCTCTTGGTCATCTTACTTTCCATAAAAGATTTACAAGTTGGTATGGATCCCACCTCTAAATCACTTAAAGGTCCATCATTCGCCAATAATTGAATCATATTTAGAATAACATGACACTGCCAAAGAACCTATAAAAGAGTTTTATTTGTACTAGATAACATTTTTCTTTTCCTAGCAGTAGTAGTGTTACATATAGAGCCAATCATATGACTTAAGAGATATAGATTATTAACCATAAGACCAGAACATATAACAGAATCATTCAGCTTAATAGCCATGGTAGAATGAGTAAAAAGTAAGCCAAGACGATATAAAAGTAACGGAAATCAAGTTCTGTGTAAGTTCGGGAATATAATAACAGTCTCCAAAATCAAATGTCTACTATTTTCAAAATATAAAGTAAAGGCACCAGCAGTTTTAGCAGACACTACTGCTCCTGCGCCAACTTTAAGAGTGTATTCCCTTTCACTGAGGTGCTTAGTTACCTGGAACCTCTGCAAAGAATCGAAAATATGATTATTGGCTTTAGAATCTACAATCCAAGTATTAGTAGAATCGACCACTACACATGACTCAATGAATAGAGCAGTGCCTTTAGCTTGCTTCCCTTTAGCTAGGTGATCCGGGCAATTCTTCTTCCAATGACCATTTTGTTCACAAATAAAACACTTTTCCTTTTTGTTTCCAATCGGGAGTAGTTTTCTTCCCTTTTAACTTGCCATCTTTCTTTTTGATTGGCTTCTTCCTCTTCTTTCCTACTTTGCCACCAGAAGGCTTAGGATGAAAGGGTTCAGTGGTCACAATCCAAGGATCACCACTTTTGGCCTTTAGAATAGATTCCGCACTTTGGAGCTCATTCATTAATCCAGAGATATTTTCATTTTGTGTAGATTATAATCAACTTTGAATTGTGAGAACAACTAAGGGAAAGTCTCAAGAACCATGTCAATCGGGGTCTCGATATCAATGCCGGCTCCTAAAACCTCCGCAACATTGAAATGACCAATCATGGTTAACATATGGTCCGTTATAGATGTGTATGGTTTGATGCATGTGATCATGATTGCCCTAATGGAAGCTTGTCTAGCTTGCCGACAAAGTTGGGACCCTCCCACTCTCATGCCACAATAAAAATGAGAATTGATTATTATTTGACCAATGAGTGATTTTGTCTAAATCCTCTATCAGAAATCTTTCAAAATTTTCATATATAAATGTAATAACCCTCATTAATAATTTTTAAAATTATACGAAATAGATGAGATGTTATCGATAGGAATATAGGATAATTACTCAATTACTTCATTTTAAAATATTCTATCTTTAGATTCAATTTCAATTATTCTAAAATAACGCAATCTTCCTTTAGGGAGATCGATATAATTCAATACTAGACATACGTATTTTAATAACAAATTGGATAACGAAGGAGGCCGCGAGTTTATACATGCCTATAAACTCTCTCACTTATTATTTTGAACCGTTAGATTTTCATTTAATAATTAACCGGCCAAATATAAACAAATATAATGGCGCCAAATTATTAAATATAATTTTTCAACCACTTCTAATTAATTTAGATTGATGAAAAATATACAATACCAATGCATATGATTTTAGTGTACCATGTGGTGTTTCATTTAATTTACATGACATGTAATGCATCTATTCATCATCCATAAAGTAATAAAGCGATAAATAAATGAATTATTATCAATCATGGCCCATCCTAGGAATTTAAATTACAAGAAGAATTAAAGCATTCCAATGGCCAACATTCCATCCCAATTTTTCAATTTTCTTGTAGTCCAATCGAATAAATATTCAAAACGTGGGCCAATTTAATTTTTGAGTCTCAATCTTTTAAACAAAATCCCTTATCCAATAAGATAGGCCTAAGTCTAGAAAAAAGCCCTAAAACTTAAAATTGAACCATATCTTGATGAGCCATAGCACCACTACCATCTTTCATCGACGAAGGCACCCCTAAAAGGGGCCACCACAATCATCATCGTCGATGGCGACTATAGCGGTAGCCACGGCTGCCTCAAAGGGGCAACAACAGCTACTGCTCGGCAAGTAGCCATAGCTACTTGCTGCAAGTTGTTGTTGCATTCAATCACAGTGGCCGTCTCTATCTCCCACCTTACCACATCCACCATGGTTTTGCCTCTTGTTTGTTCCATTTCTTCTTCCTTCTAATTTTCCAACAAATATTTCCATGTTATAGGTTTTTCGTTTCCAAAACACAAGCCTCTAGGAAAAACAGCAACATAAAAATCTTTGGGAGCCCAAAACCCATCATCTTCTCTTGATACATAAGTATAGAAATATGGAAGATGAATACACAAAATCCTAGTGCCTTATGGCCTACATTTTTTTTCTAGAGAAAAGTGCAATAAATAAAATATATTACAATAAATGGAAGAAAAAATTTTAGGGCAAAAAGCAATTATGTATAAACATCTACTTTAAATCATGTCAAAACAAATAACTTAACACTACCCATACTAAAAATGCGTATTACAATAAGATTTTAAATATTAAGCCTATTCAAGGATCTCAATAACCATTGACTATGATATCATTTTTTGGTTATTGGATTTTATCAACATAAGAAAATTATTTTTCCTTTGAAAATTAAACCCAAATGAATAATAAATCTTAGATCACCTTGAGGCAATTGGATTTTACTTTAAATCCTCTCACACAAGGGAAGATAGTAACCTTGAATGAGCTTTAAATGTCCTTCCAACCTTCTAGTCAAGGCTTCCGTCCTTAGATCTTCTGCCTTATTCTCCACCTTTAGGTGCCTCCTCCCTTTTTTGAGAACATGAGAAAATGTGACCAACAATAATCTTTTGAAACTGTGCCCATAAAGAGCATATTTATAATGCTCAATTAGAGTTTCAAAATTGCACAATTTCCCTTGAACTTTATTGTAGGAGGCGAATTAAATCTCACACCTATATTAGAGCCAAAAGAGGGACCTAACCGGGCTCACAAGGCCCAAGCTCTAATAGATATTTGTAATTGGGTCAACTCTTGACCAATTAAATATATCTATTAATCCCAACTTATTCTACTAAAAAGCCGAAATTGCACTCTCGAGTTGAGTGATAATTATGGAAGCAAATTATGATCCGATAACAATATCATCCGATCATCATTCCACACCGTTTGACCATCAATATGTTGAAACTGAAAAATGACCATTTTACTCTTTCACCATGTATTGCCCTCCAAGTCCCATTTACATAAAGCAAATCCATTGTGAACTAATCATAACATAGAGTCCAACGATCCCATCATCGGACTATTGAGTTCAAGTTCAAATGCTTATAGAGAATGACGATCGTCTCATCATAATGATTAATGAATTTTATTATTGCAAATCTATGATCTCTAATTGTTTTGCTCCGATTTTCAAAGCATCGACATCAATCTTCTAATTAAGACTTCACTCATCGGTACCTTAAAGAACTTGAACTAGGAATCAAATTAAATTACTCGATCACAATTTAGGTGACTAGTTCGATGACCAAGTAGAGTCTCATTCTTAGCGATCACAAATGAGTCATATACATGGTCCCATTCAATGTGCAACAAACACATCATTATTCTTATTCTCAAGATCTAGACAAATTTTAATAAGGACAATTCAATCTTATCTACATAAAGCATATAATTTTATGTACCGATTGAGAACGATATATTTTGATCACGTCACACAATGTGTTTCACTATACTTGAACCATCAAATATATAATTTGTGACATCCTATATGATCATGGAACTTTATATTATTATTATAAATTAAAACATGCAAATAATCGAATATTAATGTCGTTCACAAAATATTATTCAAAGGGCACCAAACTAACATAAAAATCACACACAAAGATGAGTAAAAGTCCATTTGCAATTACCACATAAAAATTTATTGTGTTAAAATATATTCTATTGATCATTATCGTAACTTTTATATAATTTTGATAATAGACTTATTATATATCTTATGCTAGTCACAGCGATTGAACACATGTTTTCGAAATAGATTAGCATTTTCACAGTATACTATTCATGAACATCTTGCACGTACATGCACTAAATATGTCTACAGTTGAGCATCCTATACAGGGGCGGACGCAGACTTTTTATGTTAGGGGGGCACAATCAAACTTTCAAAAAGTGACGAAAAAATTTAAAGAGATATTTTATTACAATTG